>JAVYIG010012217.1:0-55197 GCA_035222895.1 Strongylocentrotus droebachiensis | reverse complement strand
AATTCATGCCAACTAACCCAAAAGAAAACCAGGTCTGGTTTCTTCTGAATAGCCTAGTAAGTGGACAAAAAAATGTATTATTTAACACTACTACAAATAATAAATGCGATAGGACTACGAATAAAATTTGCATTTTCTAATATTTATATTTTATTTATAAACTGACTTTGACATTTATGTTGAGACCATCACAGGCATAAAATGTGTCGCTGAGAATAAAAGTATTATTAGAGTTAAGTATTGTTAAATTGTATAAAGGTGACAGTTCAGTCAGTTTTCTATTAATATAATAAATGCTTTGTTCGTGTGAAGCTCCGGAATCCCACCTTGGAACTTTGGAAGTATCAGAGATTTTTGTTTTATTGAAAGGAATAAACTGAACAAAATCCTTCTCGTCCTTCTCCCAAACTCCCCGTTCAAGATTGTTTGTTCCAACGTGAAGCAAAAACTGCGGTTGAGTCTTCAAATAAATAACCATTAAAACGAACAAAGGCATGGAGTCCAGCAAATGTTGATCCAGGAATGCAATGGAGACTGATGTGTGATGTCTGTCAATGTCCCGCAAGCTTCGATGGTTGAGTGCGTCTGTCAGAAAAACAACAACAAATGATAAGAAGAATAATTAAAATGTCTTAGTTCAATGTATGGGGGATTTGAAAAGATCTTATCAAAGTAGCTAGCCATTTATGGTAGACAAAACTGGCTTGCTTTCAAATTTATTTTTTTAAATGAAAACAAATTACAGGTGTCAGATTCATGAAGTTTTCCCTTCATTTTTCAAGATGTGCACAAGTTCTAAAATGTAAGTGTTTACCTTTGGCTTTTTGTTTTAATTCTGCTCTGTTCATAATCATAGGTCTACAACTCGCACAAGGAAATGCTGCTTATTTCTGTGGCTGGCTGTAAGGTTTGAGTTGAGCAGAAGGCAGAACCAAAGTTTGAGAATCCCAAATGAATATAATTAATTATCCTTTAGTTTAAGTAATTTGTCATTTTAATATCCAGCTCACTGAGCTCAGCTCAGCTCACTCGCTCAGCTCAGGATTCCAGTACAAAACAATTTGATCAGTTACCAAACCCCTTCATTACTTGTCTAAACATGTTTAAACCCGTGTAAATATACATTTAAAACATATCATTTGATCTAGATTTATAATGAATAGCAATGACTAATGAGCAGTCGATTTATTTACATTGCTGTCGATTTGCGACAACAAAAACTAAAAAGCTGACAAAAATATATACACATGGGACTACATAAATTCCTGCTGTATGCGCCACACAATGGCACAGCGACACACAAGAAACCCCGCCATTCCTGACTAAAAGGCCGTAGCCATAGCAATTCCCCGCGGTTTCGAATCATTTTCCGTCTACTTCCGGTAGATTTCCAAAATATAGTCCAATAATTTGGGCATATTTCTTATTCAAACATTACTTGCATCTACGTGTTTTCAACATCAAACGATGGACTGGTTATCAAAGACGACGTAGGATGCAAAAATTCGAAATAATATTATCAATACCAGTCAGGAACAAGCAAAATACGACACTATGTAATGAGTAGTTAATTTCCGAGGACTAAAAAACGCTCTTTTTGTTTGCGATAAAAGTAAGCGCAAAATCTAACTAATTTGGGCAAATTTGGTGTCAAAGAACAGCGAAAATTTCAGAGATTGACTTACCCCACGATTCCGCCATGATGAATTGCACTGTAAGCCATACGAGGGCGACAAAATGATGCTACCAAAATCCCGTGGTTGGTCTCGTGTTTTACGAGAGCGTTGTAAGCGAGCTTTTCACCGAACGGGAATCTGAATAAAAATTGCCGCACAGCCTCATTATCGCGCACAGCTGCGGTCTGACTGTTGCGGGATCCGCGGCCGCGAACGCGAGCTGAGGCGACCCCCTGCAGATTTTTTAATTTTAGTTAAGAAATAGAAGAGTAATTTGTGGAATGTGTAATTTTTTCTGAATGACGACGAATGAGGTTTCATGTTCACATTTGTCTGAAACGCAGCAGCATATAGTTAGATCTATTAATAGTATTACCAGAATTATGACTCACTTCAAACTTGTTACTGACTGTTTTGTGTTAAACCTGGGGAAGGGGAGGGAGGTTACTCAGATTTGGTTTTGACGGGGTTGTGCCGCTGAAGCCTCAAACCCCCTACCCAGCGGATCTTTCTTTAAGTAAAGCCCAATTTTGGAAAAGCGGACCCATGTTGAGGGATTTTTTGTGAAAATGTTACCCATTAGAGCAGCACACATTGTCTTAATTTGTATCACTGGGTTTTGTAATGACTGTTTTTCTTGATTTGGTTTTTTCCAAATAATATTAATGGTTAAATTTTAGGCCAAGTATGCTTAAAACTGTAGTCTAGCTTGTTCACATCTTCAATTTCCTAGAGCCCGTTGTTAGTTTCACACAAGTCAAATCTTAACAAATTATAGAACCATATAGAGTTGGAGTTATTTTATTTGTCCATGCACTTGTTACAGAGGCTCACAAAGTAGCATGGACTAAAAGTACACAAATTTATCATACAATATTTTGTTCATCCTGAAATGTATCATTATTTCTTAAAAAGTCTACCCTACCTGCTACTTTAAACGGCCACTCTAACCCATCTAACATAGCCTTTTAAAACATGAATACACCTCTACTTATTAATATTCCGGCAGCCTCTGATTTTTCAGAAAATCTCTAAATTGACCAAATAATGATAATAACCATCCACTTTTCACAGATCTCACGCTTGCTGGGCTACGCCCCTCGTAAAACAGGTAATACGGTCTCGTGGCTTGATGACGCATTTGACGTCATTGCGGGCATATCCGATTTGATCATTCGGAATGACAAAATTATCAGAAACGTACTGGGATTATCAAGTATTAAGCCCGTTTTAGTTAGCGGGTCCTTTAAAGCTTATCAACACTAGTGTAGCTAGGAGGGATTAGACCACACAGCGAGGTGACTGACAGGTGGCTTTCTCATCAACTCAGCTTTCAAATAACATAAGAAATAGAGGATCATGGGGGACCATCAGGCACCGATTGGGGAAGTTTTCTATATAGAGGGAGCAAGAAACTACGAGTAGGACAGTGGGGCTTTAATAAGCTTGGAGCTAGCCCTGGTCTCTGCTGTCTCCTCTATTCTAAAGTTAATTAATTCCCCCCCCCCATTTTATCTACATGTATAATGTACACTGTATGTGTATACTACAAATTTATATTTTTAATTGTTATCTTTTTAAGAGTAGAAAAAAAAAAACTTTTGTGAAGGACCAGAAGGATGTCGCCCAATCTCCTTCCCTGCAGAGTTAATGCCTTTTGACTCTCAAACAGACAATTTCTCCTTTTGCTTGATCCGAATGTATAATCAATAACTCAGTAAAGTGTATTTGATGAAGTTAAGACAAATTGCACAAAGTTCAAGTAGCTTCCACATGCATGATTTCAACGCAATCACGATTGTTTACCAGTCAATAATAAATCAGTGACACAGATGGTGAGAATGGTACCAGCTGTGCTTGAAGTAGTCTCGCCTCACAGACTCTATTCTTGTACTTGAGAGCTCTGCCAAAAACTCAATCTTGCAGCATCAACGGGGTGGAATTCTGAAGAAAAAGATATCATCTTTTATGTTTGTAAAAGGATCTACCTGTCATACATGTAACAACTCAAAATTAGGAAACCTAGTAATTGGTTAATGGTGGTAGAAAGCTGACTGCTAGAAAGATAGACATTTGCACAAGCACCAGTTATACATGTAAGCATTCATTCCACTAATAAAATTTCAGTTTTTCCTTGCATTAATATCAATTTCAATTACTTTGATCCTTTCTACTTAGTTCAGGCAGCACATGGATCAAAACCAAAACAAAGAAGAATTCTAGTGGCTTAGGCCATTACCAAAAAATATACATGTTTAGCGTCCCTGCCCGTTTCCTTTTTGGGGGCCTCCTATTTTTTTATATATTTTTTTTGAAATTTTTTGAAATTTTTTTTTTGAATTTTTTTTTTTTAAAGAAAAAAACACATGAAAAACACTGCTAAATTGGATCTAATTCTGATTTAAAAAAATAAATAAAAAAATGTCGGCGGCCATCTGGAAAAAAGGATGCTAAACATGTTTTTTATTTTATTTGGCCTTATTTGTCATTTTTAGCCAATACAAGGTGTGACTTGTAAGTCTGGAGCAGAAGACTAACCCTCAACTAGTTGCGGTTGATTGATTAAATGTATGCTCTTCACACGCCATGTTTAAACATATGGATTCTGTGATCAACAGAAGTCTATTAGACGCTGACAAGTGTTTTTCCTCTCCATGTTTTCGTTCAAGTGCTGAATTGCATTCAGAGCTAAATGCTGACCTTTAAATGTACGTGTGCATAGAATAGTATATATACATTTGTACATCTGCATGTACATTGAATAAGTGAGTTTAAATATACATGTAGACTCTACGTGTAATCAGAATCATTTTCAGACATTTCAATCCATAGCAGTTTGGTGTCGGCTTTTAGTGATGGTTTAAATCTTTTGATCGAGAATGCTCTGACTTTAATACAAAATGAACAAGGAGCAAATGAGTGATTGAGCTCAAAGTGCAAAAATCACTGGAAAATTTGAGTCTGTTTCTGTAGCAGTATATTGCGTGTTTCATATGATTGAGAACAATTTAATTGAAAAAAAAATCATTGGAATCTCTAAATTGGCAACACAGAGTCTAAGGATGTACAGAATGGCAATTTCTTGATGAATTGTTATAAATTTTATTTCACTGTTTCATTTATTTTATACTTTTCAACTATGAAAGAGTGGCAAATGCAATACACCAGTTTACAGTTGTGTGCGCCATTTTAATTGGCGAGTAAACAAAGCCAATGACCTAGAGGTCAGTGGTATTTATGCGTAAATTAAGATTGCGCCCATGCAAATGATGATATGCGCGCACAACGCAGCGCGCAGGCAGTGATATCATCATCATTTGCATGGGCGCAATCTTAATTTACGCATAAATACATGACCTCTAGGTCATTGGCTTTGTTTACTCACCATTTAAAATGGCGCCCATGTCTGCGCATGCGCACTGATACAACGGTAAACTGGTGTATTCATTGTTGCCAATTTGAGGAAGAAAACTAATTCATTATTCAACCTTTAACAAATTCTGAACTGCTTTGGGTTAATTAGTGTGTTTTCATTTCATATTTCCTGAAAGGATGTACATACATCTACATGCATGTACAGGAAAAGGTCCAAGGCCCTTTATATGTGTGTTATACAGTAGGCCCTCACTAGAATATGTACCCCCCAAATTGATATTACAGTTTCATATTATTTGATATTTGTACATGAAAACTGGTGAACTTTCGTGCCCGAAAGTCTGCATTTTACAACCACCCTACTTTATATATTTTGACTCTTGTATCACTTTTGTGAATGATAATATTGTCGCTTTTTTGCTCTTAAAACAGTACAGGGATGCAAACAAAAAAATACCCACAAATTGACTTCAAAGTATTTTTTATGTGACATTTAATACATTTGAAAACTGCTGAAATTTAAAGCTTAATAGTCTACTGTACATGTATAGTTGAACCCATTTATCTTTTATATCTGTTCTTGTAGGTGCCATTCCAATGTTGTTAAATAGATATCAGGCATTATTATTATTTTCTTTTATTCTTTCAATGCATTCAGATCATCAGCGTAGACAGCTTAAAGCAGACCGGTCCAAGGGCAACTTCACAAGAGGTGTACCGCCGTCTCCGCAGTCAGATACCTCCCTCTGTAACCAAGGAACAGCTCTCCCCGCCCCCACACTGGTCCCACTACAAGACGCTCTCCGTCGTCATGGAAACCAACAACAAACGTCAGAACCGCTTCATCCAAGTGCAGTCGCCCCCCTCCATCTACCCGCCGGACAACGTTCTCCTGATTGAGTACGAATGCCTGCCGGGCGAGACGGCCGGCGTTGAAGTCGAGGTATGGACGGTCTACAACCAACGCTTGCGCACAGTCAGACACGACTGGAAGTGCAGCGAGCACTCCAAACACTTGCGGAAAGTCTTTCAAACGCTACAGCTACCCGACGGCGTCGTATACCAACCGGACTACTTGAACCGGAATGTCCAGATCATCGAAAGGATTGAATTGTCTGTATGGATATTAAGCACGGACCTTGTCAGGTCGAGGAGGAGAGGGTTTTATGAGGCTGCCACCGCAAAAGCAAGGTACAGCGTGCAGGTTCTGTCCACGTATGCCAGGCCAAGGAAGAGACATCATAGCATCGGGTGCTTGACCTGGGAAGCAGAGATGATGCTGAGACACAGCCAACGGTGGAATGGAATCCTACAGTGCAATAGAGAAAAGGGTAAAGTCTAAAACATTCAAGTCACCCTGTTTTTTGGATTCAAACAGTACATGTATCTGAAATTTTTGTTAGGTGGTGTGCTTACTTTATACTTTGAAAAATTCAAACAAAAAATTAAAAAATCATAATATTTTTTGAAAGGGTAAAGGTTACTGAAATTTTTGTTTGGTGATGTGGTTACTTTATACTTTGGAAAATAAAGCTACCGGTATATGTACATGTATAACAACAATTTTCGCTGCTCATACAACTGCATTAAAGATGCTAATTTGACAATCTATAGCAAACAAAATGCAGCTGTGTGCATGATGTTTTAAGGAATACACTTTAGTGTGCATGTACATGTACATTATGTACAGTATGTGTTAAAACTGTTTTGTTGCTCATGAGTCATATAATTAGATTTTGTCATTTAATTGTATAAAATATGAGTGGTTCCTTCAAAGTGTGCTTTAGTCAAGAAGATCCCAGCCTTGTTAGCGGGTGGATGAAAATCTTTATAGAGGTAGCAAGATTATCGTTTTACTATACATATTTCTTATTTCAACAGATTTCATTGACCTGATGACCTTCCCCGTAGCCCTCCATAATGGATTACACGGTCTTTCAAGAAACATCCCTCCGTATAAAGAACCAGGCCTGAGACAGCTCATGGATGCCAACATCAATAACCCCAAGTGAGTAGACCAGTTAAACCTGCTTTAGTGACCACCTGTATAGAAAGACCACATTTTTGTTTCACTTGAAAATGGTTCTCATTGAAACATGTACTAAAGGAACCTGTGCATAAAGATCCCCTGCCTATAAAGACCTATTGTCTTGTCTCCCTTTGGTGGTCTTTATAGACAGGTTTCACTGTACTATCAAACCTAGTCTGCAGGCACAGGCTATGATACCTCAGTTCCACCAACACGACACCAGGGACCCGTTTCATAAAGCCTTTTTCAATATGACAAATTATCAAAATCAGTGACAAATCTGCTGACAACCAATCAGAAGCAAAGATTTCAGTAGCTAACGGTATAACAAAAACTTTCATTTGTCACTGGTTACAAAAGCAACTGAAGTGTTATTTAAAGACTGAAAAAGAGCACTTTGAGTACTATTAAACACAAGTTGAGAGCAATAGGAAGGGACCTTCAAGGTTATTTCTGCTGGCTTTGATTAGCAATCACATTTGATTCTAGCAATTTGCAATTAAAAAAACAAAACTCTTGACTGGTATACTTGTAAACCATTCCATATTTTATATTTTTATTGTCCAGGTTTACAATATCTGCATACATCTACATCACCGAATACTGCAAGCATTCCATGTGTAGCCTCATTCATCGCAAGACACAGTACACCAATAGATATGTTACTCCTCTTATCTTCTTAAGAAACGATGGTAAGTCTGAAACCTAATGAAAACATTTGTTTTAAAGAAATAATAATATGGTTATTTATATAGCGCCGGTATCCGTATCACTGGAGAAACCTGAAAGCAAGAAAAGACAAGTATTGGAGTTAGATTTGGTAGAAATTATATATTTTACGTGTAGATGCTTAACTTCTTATTTAAGAAATCAAATCAAAGTTTTTGATAGATCCTAATCAAAACATATAGTGTAAAGGCAGTTCAATGTAAAATACACAAGAATGTAGAGTCCAATAAATTAAAGTAAACGAGAATGATAAGAGGGGAAATAGAGCCCCTGTAGAAAGCAGGAATGAACTTGTAGGTATCAGGTTCTGATAAGAACAAAACAACAACAAAATAACACATTTTTGTGATTTGGTTTTGTGTATGCCTTTGGAAGATTCTGTAAATTCATTCCTTTTTCCCCATAGACTATAATGATGAACACGAACTGACATGCAAGTTGTAATTTCATTGCATAAATTGAAAACTACTAGAATAAAATTACGTCATCGTTGCCATTTAGTGTTCAGAAAAGAAGACAAATAATGATGGATTTCCCATTTCTTCACATATTTTTGTTTCTTTCATTGTTCTCATCAGGTCATGTATTTGTTCAGATAGAGGATGAGAAGAAGTCGTACATGAGCATGATCAACAAGATCAAACTACCCCTGAAAGAATGGCTGCACATGGTCTATGTTCAGGATGGCAGAAAGGTATTGATAACAAACAACCATTGCCATGTAGAGGTGTCGTGGACGAGTGGATATGTCACCTGACTGTGGATCACAAGGTCCGCGGTTCAAGTCCCGCCGCGGCACTAATGTCCTTTGGCAAGACATTGATCTACATTTGCCACTCCCCACCCAAGTGATAAATGGGTACCCTGTAGGATGCGAAAGTTACTGTGGTTGGATTAGCTGTAAAATGGCGACTGGCTGGAATGCTCCCCAGGGAGTGGAAAATGTGCATTCATTGTGTTGCGGGTAAGCCCAAATCCGATAACCAGGGTAATAATATGTGCTGCGCCTAGAAACAAAGTATTAGGCACATTATAAATGTGAGTTATTATTATTATTATTATGTAATCATTGAAGGCTTCCATTGTGATGATAGATTTGAGCGATGTTTGCAGTTACACCGCTTATTCTTTCGAAAGGCTCTATCTTCACGTTTTGATAGGTTGTACCAATCGTCTTCAGGATGAGTGTGAATGGTTGGACAGGGGTTTATACACACTTAGGTAGGATCCACTGCATTGGTTAGATGGTTCTGATTGGTTGGCTAAGGATGGATCCAGGGAAGTGTTTCACAAAGACTAAGATCAACTTTAAGTTGGACTTAACTATTGCAGGCCATTCATACCACTGGTTGCTCCCACCATTGGTCACTCAATTATGGTCTTTAGATAATATTTTGAACTTCAATAATGAACTATCAAAAAAGGTAAATTCTGTAGATTTGTGACCATGATTTGTACGTCCCTTGAGAGACCAATGCCAGTAAACGGTGAGAGCAAACAGTGGCATGAACGGCCTGCCATACTTAAGTCCAACTTAAAGTCCATCTTAGTCTTTGTGAAACACTCCCCTGATGGATAGGTACAACCTATCGAAACGTTGAGATAGAGTAAAAGTATGAGTGAGCCCTTTTTAGGGTCAACTAACCCTGTCGAAAGGATATGTGGTGTAACTGCAAAGCTTGCTCAAAGACCATTGTGATGTACCAGTGCTCCTTACGTTCTGGTCCCGCATATGATATGACAGCTATAAGTGTACCTAGAATTGGTCACAAGATCTCAATGTGAAACAAATTGATTTGATGTAGCACATACGTCAAAATGGTGAGCAATTGACCAAGTCCTGCTAAAAGGAATGTGCACTGTACACCAAAATGAGTGTATGGAACTACACATGTATGCGTGTATGGAACTACACATATGTTTAATACAAACATTTTGAATGTTCCTTGTCATATTTTGAGTACCCCGTTATGAGGGAATTTCAAGAGCAAACTATTTAGGAGACACTTGTACTATGACATTCTTCCAAACGGACATCCAAAGAATGAGGACACTCACAAATCCCTATCCTTTACCTATCCCTTCCATGCAGTGGTCGATCCAGTTCTACACACAGTCCTCGCCCACGTTCACACATCTCATCGGGAGGAGTGCGTTTGCAAACGACGTCCACTATAACGAGACCGAGGCGTTCTATCACTTTGGGGGCAGCAGTGCAGTCAGGTCGTTCAGTGGGTTCATGCGAGAAGCTAAACTCTGGAGGCGCCAGGCTCTAGACCCTTCTAAAGTAAGATACAAGTATATAGAAGCATAGATAGACAGGTAGATAGATATATAGATAGATAAATAAAAACATGACTAAATAGATAGGATGAAAATATTAATAAATGAATCATGCATAAACATAATTAATAATTAAATAAACAATACACAAACAAATATTGAAGTACATGAAATAAGAAAATGAATGTAACAAGTAATATTGTCCAACATTGTTTGAGACTGCAGTAAGGTAAATATTAGGGAAGGGTCGAACAAACAACCATTCCCCTTCCACCCCCCCCCCCCCCAAAAAAAAAAAAGAGAGAGAAATAAGGAGACATCCTAGCCAGCGAGTGATGTGATGATGCTATTTGTCATCTGATGTAATCAAATTAGATTTGTTTTCTAAATAACCTACACTTTATTGGGAGAATAAATAGTTGTAGTTCCTTGTATGCATTTAACATTAGTTGTTGCTAGGTAGGACAAACATGGCTTGCCCGAACTAACAAAACATAATGTATGCAATTTGTATTCTGACTATCGAAATACAATTATTTGTGACAGGTGAATGAAATAATTCATAATGAGGCACTTCACAAAGATGTATGCATTATATTTGGTTACATTACGAAAAATGCTTATTGGTAATGTGATATTTCCTTCTTTAACAGGTACCCATGACTCCTGTTGATAAGCTCAATTATACGACTGGCATCTCACAGTACTACCGGGAATGTGATCGCCTGCACGTATCCATGGAAACGGTGTTTAACAACTTTAAACTCAAACAACAAGACAAGCTTAAGAAGAGTACGTAGCAATATTATTTAAAGGAGAAGTCCACCCCAATATTAAGTTGGTTTAACTAGAAACAGAAACAGTATGTCAGTGAAAGTTTGAGCAAAATCTGATTAGAAATGAGAGAGTAATGACTTTTTTGAGGTGCAATCAATCAAGTGCAAGCTCCTCTCCCTTTGCCTTATACAAAACAAATTCAAACATTTATATTTTCCCTTCAGAAAATTTTTGATCGTAAATTCACCCTGAATATTGTCATTGCAAATATGTTTTTTTTATGGAACAAGTCTATTCCTTCATCAATATCCAAGAAAATTAATTTGTACAAAATTTTCTGTACAGAATTTTATAGTGGTGGTCATTTTACCTGACAGCTAAGAAAGCAATAAATGCTTGTTAGTAAGCAACCAGAGAAGAGCTCGCAGTTGGAGAAGAGCTCGCAAGATACATCACAGTGTTGCCAATTTGTGCTCTACTGATGACAAACACCCCCAGTCTGTTCATAGATATTAAAATTGTTATTAATTGTATTTCTTCATATCAAAGTGTCTTTAATCATTTCGTTCAACATTCAGTGACTTGTCCGAGCATTCATCAATTCCTTGCCAACAACCTTGCTGCTGAAGAGCCACCACACTTACAACCTTCTTGCAATTTATGGCAGCAACCTGCACCCAAGAGACAACTCAAACTGTGGAGGTTGCTGCAACAAAGTGCTGCAGTCAACAACAGCTACGCTGCAACACACGAGTGGATCGGGCACCATCTATATCAGCATGTTCTAGAAAGGCTGGTAGGTAGACTATTCCTGGCATTCAGAAAACAGGGGCGTTGTGGGGTGGGCCTGTAATCCAGCTAACAATGGAAGTTGCAAACTGATTCAGGCGAGGACGCAGGTTCGAAACTGAGTAACGTCTTTTGGACGGTGACTTTAACCCTTACTGTACTGGGGGGGGGGGGGGGGGGGCCTGGGGCCCCCCCCCTCGACATTTTCGGAGATTGCGCCGCAACCGCTTGGAATTTTGAATTGTCGTTTCATGACTTTTTTCCCTCAAGTCTTACGCACAAGGTCGGTCCCCAGACGTAAATAATCATATCTGATTGATACACGTCTATAAAAACCCAATTACACACACAGACATGGTCTTAAATCTCAGGGTTCCTGAGGTTATGGGATAATATGTTCTTCTTAAAAGTCATGGAAAGCCATCATTATAGCAATTGATCCTGGGTGTTGGCTGTGTGTTGCTATGGTAGCCTTCCAGTATGAACTAACAATGGGCATGGTATTAGTGCACCGCTTGGATGCTGGAATCCATACCAAAATGGTGCTTTTCTGGCAATGGAAACTCAAGAAATTTGGTTCTCAATTTTTTTTTCTTTGGGAACCCTGACATTTTAGGGATAGTTGAGTTCTTGTTTCAGACCACAAGTGCCTTCAAAGTGCATGGTTATTGCTCTTATTCGTTTTATGACATTTCTAGTGCTCTTTTAGGACCTAAAATTGCTATGAAGGCAATTTTAGATCCCAAAATGTGTGAAATTTAGCCAATACGATCGTTCCATTTATCAACTATTCGAGGGGCACCCCAAATATTAGAAATCGTTATATTTATGGATATTTCAACCGTCTGATTTTGAACCGATTTTGATCAAGCAAAGATGATTTTGTCATTAAAATTGTATCTTCTTTCAAATTTGACACTCAGTTTTTCAGTATCTCACAATTTTGTTTGTGTTTGTAGCGCCCTCTGCAACAAAACTCAACTATCCCTTTAATGACAGGCATGAAGAAGAAAAAACTACTGATAAGCTACCCTTTTTTTCTTGTACGTCCATGTCAAATTTTGTATAAAGATGTGGTAGTAAAAATAGTTATCTGCTTCTTAATTTTTTGGAAATGAATAATTCTGTGAGAGTAGTAACAGTTCAAAAATATATATTTTGTCTCCTCAGAGTCAGATGTTTGTTAACTTCTATCAATTAACGCAGTCATTTTTCCTCTTTAAAACCAGCATACTGAAGGCCTTGGAGGTATGCAAGCAAATATACCATGGCTTAGACAAGCTAGTTGCTATGGTGACATGAATGCTGCAGGTTTCCTAGCAACAGTATACAATGCAGGACTGGGAGTACAGACCAATGAGTCTATGGTAAGACCTGGGACCCCTTTCACAAAGCCTTATTTCAATGACAAAAATCAGTGACAAATCTGCTGACCACCAATCAGAAGCAAGGATTTCAGTAGCTTATAACAAAAACTTTCATTTGTCACTGATGACAAGTTTGCGAAATGCCCCCCCCCCCCCCCCTGGATCATCCAAATTATTAGCTCTATGCATAACATGTAGTGACTGGACCCATACAGGGTAGCCCCAAAATGCTGAGATCTATCATCTCGATGACATAATTGGCAAATTGTCCGATTGTTGTTTTATTGGGAAGAAAATTATTTCCTGAGTAAAATCAAACCAAGGCCATAAATTTTAAGTAAGGCGTTTTGATTCTACACCTGAGGGTATTTTTGCATGGCGGTGTTTTTCTTTTTTTTAATTGGCTGCGTTTGCAACCGTGGTCATGCTTGAAGCAGCAAGAAATCAATATGGAAAATTCTTTGATATGAAAATCACTGATTGAAGTCTTATTTTTCTTTTCAATAAAGGGAAAACTGCCAACCATGTATTGTAATTTAGGGCTCAACATTAATTTCTATGTTAATGGATTATTCTAAGAATATTGTAAACAATTATGGATCCTGCTACATCTCTTAAAAGATAATTTTTTTTAATAATTTTTTTTAAACTTGGAAGGATCATTTACTCTCTATGTTAGTCAAAGTCATGAATAATGTTCAGTCTATCTTTTTGCTGATCCACATAAACAATATTCTCTTCATACATTTCCACAGGCTATGATCTACTGGCTGGCAGCAGCGCAAGGAGGTAGCCGTCTAGCAATGATAGCCCTAGCTAACAAACATCACCAAGGTGTTGATGAAGTCCCTGTCGACATGGACTATGCATTCAGTAAGGAAGTATTCTGTATTTCAAAGTTCATTCTTATTCTTTCATGGTGTACATCTAAAGCACTGTTTCAAACTTCCTAATGTCCCTATCTAATCTGTAATTTGCCATGGATCCCATTCATGAAGAGATAAAGCTATTCTAGGTGATGGATTTGAATTTCCCCTCTTTAATGCAGTAAATGTTTAATTCAATTTTGTTGGTTTTATTATAAAAAATAGAACATTGCAAAAGTCTGGAGACTAAAATTGTCATATTTACAGTAAAATACAAGAAAACATGAAATAAGGTTATACATTGTAAATTTACATAGAGTTGTTCAATTACAACTAAAAGGGAGAACGTAACTTCATGCATTAAAAACATAATGTTAAACAGTAATTATTATATAGAATTCTATTAGAGAGATTTAAAAAAGTTTCATCCTTTCTTTTTATTCCTCTTCAGATTATTATTACCAGATTGCACTGGAAACAGTTTTGGACAGAACCAAGCATACAGAAAGTGATGTAAGTGTAGATAGTTACATTATGTTTCTTTACTTGTACAGTGGAACCTGTATAAAGAGCGCTCGAGGGAAACATGAAAAGTGGTTTTTATATGCAGTTGGTCTTCATGAACAATTTCCTTCAGTACAGGTTTCAATGAAAAACCATATTCAAGGGAAACAAAAATTGTGATCTTTATAGACATGTGGTCGCTAAAGCAGGTTTGACTGTCTGTGAGAATCATATAAGTTGTTATAGAGACATGCAATAGTTTTTATTTGTTGTGCAATGTCTTTTCATTTCAAAGGTTCCATTGATATATTTGTGTTGATTGAAAACTCTCTTCATGAGGTGATGGAAAGAAAAATAGTATGTGGGATGTGACAATGGAATGGAAATCATCTGAGTTTTTTCTCTGGATATTTGACTCCAGGTGCAATATTTCACTGTTTAATGGACATTCATTTTCATGTTCCGATTGCTCAAACTTCAGGTTTTATTGTCTTTTGAAAAAAAAAAAGCACTAACCCTGTATATATATATCTATATATGTACATGTATGTCATTTCTGTGTTGTGGCTTTTATTGATAGATTTTTTGGTTTGAATTATATTATTCAGTACAATGCAATGGGACCTCTTTTTCAAACATTATTTAATTGCACTTCTTATTTTGACCTCTACTTCATCCAGACTTTCTTTGAAGCGATACGACTGACCGATGAACAGCAGCTCCAAACCCAGACTGGTGAGACGGGAGACTACTTTAAATGGCTTAAATACCAAGCCAAACAAGGCGTTGCAGATGCACAGGTAGGATCGCCAATCTACTTACAAGGGGCAGATCCATGATTCTGTATAAAGGTGTTGGGGAGGGGGGGGGGGGGGGGGGGGCGCAAAATGTCACCCCAAAATATTGTCTTAAAGCAAAACGCAAAATTAAGATAAGCATTACACACTATATGCAAGGCGCCTTTTCTTTTTGGTCTATTATATGGGGGGCACATTTTATGTGTTTAGTTATTCAAGCGTAATTAGGTTTTAAATAGGGGCGTGGGCCAGTAGTCCCCCCCCCCCTTCTTAACCCTGCATCTGTTCCAAATGGTGTTCATTTGCATCCCTAATTGATTTGAGTCACACAAGGGTACTCTCCTTGTCCAACTAAACATAAATTCACATCTTGTTAGACTACTCCAGCTAAATATCTTTGGTTGATTGGCTGTAACCTTCTTTGACAATATCGTAGGAAAAAAAATTAACGAATTTATTGCAATTTGAAAGCCTGTCTACACTAGTTTGGCCAGGGGGGATTAGACCTCCCTGCAAAGTTACTGACAGATGGTTATCTCATCAAGTCAGCTCTCAATTGACATACGAAAAGGGGGTTCATTGGGGACCAATTAACAGGCACCGATTAGGCATGTTTGCTATATAGAGGGCGCAAGTAGCTATATGTAGTGCAGTGAGGCCTTAAATTCAAAACAATTGTGTTCAAAAGATGTTCTAGCATATAGACGAAGTTGCAATACTTTTAAAGAGACGGTTGAGTTCTGGTGAAGATGGAAATTAATTTGTGAGCATTCTCGTTCTCATTGTGTCGGTTGATCTTCAGAAATGCTCATATTTGAAATGTGACAAGATATAGCTGGCCAGTTTGATAAATAATATCATTTTGGGTCATAGACAAGGGGATTTATGTTTAATACCAAATACAAAATTTCTTTAAAGAGCAGCATTATTGGAAGTTATGATTGAAATATGATTTATGCATCAAGTTCTTAGTTTGTTCTGTACATGAAGTGTTTTTTGGTTACCTAGTACCTTTTGATTTGTTTTGTGTCAAAAAATGTAGATTGATTATTTTCTTTTCTGTTACAGTCTGTATCTTTTTGCTAGCTTGTACTTGTATATATAAATGCATGCCAAAATGAATTGTTACTACGGTATTGGCATTTTCTTGCTACTCACTTTCATACACATAATTTGCCACTGTTATAGTTTTTTTTCTTCATCAAATGAATTTCATGTCATTATAGTGGAGAAGGCTTTGTAGATTGCATGTACATGTAGTAGCATGGTATACAACAAACAATCATGGCCAGTAGAAGTATTGAAAATTTTGTGCATGTACAAGAAAAGCCTGGCGCACATTCCATGATTCTCCAGCCTCCCGATTTTCGTAGAAAGGGAGGTTACATTAGATATGGAAATATAGACAACCACTACCGGTATCCTCCTGATTTAGGTTTTAAATAGTGATAAGAATCTTTAACAACAACCGCAATTTTAGTGCATTTAATTCTTCAGTCAGAATAAAAGCTGAAGGGGCTTCAAAGCAAAATACCGGTACTGGCCTGATGTCACAACGATTCTGAGCCGATTTAGCTTTTTCCCTCTCAAGGAACAAGAAATCTCTTGAAAGATAGATTTTATTAATCATATGACTACCGTAATTAACGGTGTATTAACCGCACCTTTTTGCCGCCGATAAAAATTCAAAGTCGGGGGTGCTGCTTATACACGGTACACCAATTTTTTTTTTTTTTTTTTTTTTTAAGTTTCGATTTATGCCCCTCCACCTGGCGCTATGCCTAGCAATGTCTCCCAGCTCGGTAATCGGTGTGTTGACTCACCACTCAGAAACTAGAACAACACTCAAATTTGTCTGTCATCTTGGTTTGAAAGTAATCTTTCTGATAGATCTCAATATGTAGTTTATAATAATAATTCCTCCAATTTTTCTTCTATTACATGGTGTACCACAAGGTTCTATCCTAGGTCCCCTACTGTTTTTTAATTTACATCAATGATCTTACACACACAAAAAAAAATCTCGGCAAAAAAACAACATTTTTTTTTTTTTTTTTTTTTTTTTTTTTTTAAGGGCGAAAAAGAGGGGTGCATTTAATACACGAGGGCGGTTAATACAACGTTAATTACGGTATTCACTTCCTCAGTCATTGAAATTTGACAAGTCTAATTCTTTGTATCAAATGCTATCAAAACTAGTGAAATCGTGTAGTGTGCGCCTGTCTCAGGCTAAAAAAAATATTATGCTGATTGGATTGCTCTGTGCATGCTTTATTTCCAAACAGTTTAAGGATAGGAGTTTATGACTCACGGCAATAGTATACAAGTACTCATGTATAATCATTGCAAATTGAGTATTATGATCTTTTTAATAATCCATTAATGAACAAACAATGTGAAATGATGATTGTGAAAAGGATTAGTAGCCTTGTAATGTATCATTCCACAGACAAAAATTGTCTGGAACCCATCAGAAATAGCCTTTCTCATTTTTAAAGAGCATGTAATTCATCCATGTCTTTTCTTTCTTCTGTTTTCTCTGTCTTTCCAATATCCCTGTCTCTCTGCTCATTTCAATTTCATCACAATATCCCTAACTACTGACTGACCTTTCTTCTTATATACTCACATCTCTTTCTCCCTCCCCCTCTATCTCTCTCTTTTATTTTCACTCCTCTCTTACCCTCATGTTTCTCTTTCTCTCTCTCTATCTATCTCTCTCAAACACACACCCACATTCTCCCTCCCTCTCCCCCTCTCTATCACCCTCATTTTTTCCTCTCTCTCTCTGTCTCTCTTTCCCCCTCTCTCTTTCTCTCCCCCTCTCTCTCTTCCCCCTCTCTCTTCCTCTCTCTCTCTCTCTCCATCTCTCTACATGTATTTCTTCCCCTCTGCCCCTCTCTCTCCCCTCTCTTTTGACTTTATTTCTATGCTGTATTCTCCATCTCCCTCTCCTCTCCACCCCCTCACCAACCATAGATCAATCTAGCTCGCATGTATTACCATGGTACCGCTGGGGTTCAGAGAGACATGGCAGCCGCAGCCCAGCTCTATCGCCTCAATGCTGAACAAAACCCCGCCGATCCCATTGCTCAGTATGACTATGCTGTACTTCATCTCAGGGTGGGTATTCCTCGGTGGAGGTCAGAGGTCAAAGGTCATGCACAGTTTTGGTCGGATTTATGTTTATGGTAATAAGCCTTCAGCTCGTCTGTAACAGAGATGTTAGTAGTTGAGATAAAATGCTCTAAAAAATATATATTAAAATGCTGTAGTATTTGGCCTCATGCAGTTTTTTCAAGTTTAGACTCGCTCTTTTTTCATGAAGCTTCAACAGGATTATCAGATTATTGATGATAAATGTAAGTAAACCCACTCATAATGCTTTGGAAGAGAGCAGGATATGATTAGGCAACCAACCCTACCATACCACAACAGAACATAAAAAGAACCTGTTGGACCCAACTAATATTGTCCGAACATTACTTGAGTATCTATTGTTTTACATTAATTTGTAAAAAGATATTCAGTTCGCTTGCAAAGTCTGAGGTTACTGTTAAGTTTTGAAAGACTTGTAGACTGAAAAGGGAGGGCTAAACAGAGCATAACCTCAGAACACCCAAAACTGTGCTATACCTTTGCCTCTCTCTATCAATACATATCATAGTTGAGGAAAAGATTGCTTTAAAGTAGAATTATGGAATCTACTTTGTACTTGCTGACTCATTTGGGACTTTTCTGTTTCGTGGGCCTCGTCTTATAAAGAGTTGGGATTGATCCAAGTCCTCTAATTAATCGCAAGTTTGCAGTCTTTTATCTCTTATGTACATAGTTGTGATTGATATCAGTCACAAATAAAATGATTTGCGATTAATCGGCTCTTCATAAGACGGGAACATGGTTATAAGATAAACCATATTTAGGTACATGTAAGTATACACAGCATGCATGCAAAGACATGTAGATGTCTCGCGTCTGGTGAAAGACATATAGAGAATGCATTGCTGCCATGCTGAAAAAGGTACTACGTACACACGTACACACACCGTCATTTCATTTTGGGCTTTTAGCGTCTGTAGCAGATGTTGATAGCCAGAATAAATGCTCTATAGCTGGGGCATTTCAGGTTGTAGTTTGTCACATTTCACAAAACTTGTCATCGGTGACAAATGACAGCTTTTGTTATAAGCTACTGAAATCCTTGCTTCTGATCGGTTATCAGCAGATTTGTCACTGATTTTTGTCATTTGTCATTGTAAAAAGGCATTGTAAAACAGGTCTCTGATTGGTACTGGGATATTACATCGTGGGGTCCAGGGTTACATCATTTTATTCCAAACTTGCATGCTTCAATTTCTATTTCAAAATTGCTGTAGTACTCTGCATGAGAAAATAATATTCACTTCTTTCTATACATCCTAAGAAAAGAGAAATGAAAATATTTCATTTTAGCTTTGAATAAATTTTAATAGATTTGAATAGTTTGATCAAATTTGAATATATTTGAATGAATTTGAATATAATCATCATCCCGGGCCGCTGCAGTCCAACATTGCTCAGCATCTATTCTGGGGAACACATGGAGTCAAGAGAAACGTGGAACATGCTGTGTCCTATTACGCCGAGACGGCCCAGACGCATCCCATGAATAAGATCGCCCTCTACGACTACGGTATTGTGTTGCTTAGGGTGAGACGAAATGAACGACAAAGATTTTTCGTTGATTTTCTATAGGAATATTATATGTTTGTGTGCCCATCACCGACACTGATTATGATTACTATAGCTATGTAATTGGTCTATGTTACATAGAGGTATTGGATCTGAGAAAATGACTGCTGGAATTGCCCTCTACGACTATGGTTTTGTGTTGCTCAGGGTGAGACAAAATGATCGATAAAATTCTCCGTAGGAATATAATTTTTCGTTGCCCCCATCTATGACACTGATGATGATTACTATAGCTATGTATTTGGTCTACCGGTATGTATAAAGGGTATTGGATTTGAGAAAATTAGTGCTGCAAATAATTGGCAATCCAGCCAATATCTAGTTGGTTTTGAAAGAAGAAGAAGAATTTGGGGGGGGGGGGGGGACAGATTGTTAACAAGATTGCCCTCTACGACTACGGTATTGTGTTGCTCAGGGTGAGACTAGAAAAGATCGATGAATTCTCCGTGGGAATATTTTTGTTTGTTTGCCCACATAACTGACACTGATTATGATTACTATAGCTATGTATGTCATCTATGGATAAAGGGTATTGGATCTGAGAAATTGAGTGCTGGAATTGGCAATCCACCCAATATTAAGTTGGGTTTTAATAGAAGAAGTGGGAATTGGGACAGATCAGTTAAAGTTTCAGGGAACTTTGATAAGAAATGAGAAAATCGTTGAGTAATAGTGATCTCCAATAGACATCAGCTGGATTATCTGCAGAAGAATCAAAGACAAAGTTATTATTGTGTCATTGCAGTATACATGTATAGTTATGTATCATGTGTTGGATATATAGTTCTGTGTCCGATTTTGCTTAAATTCAGCCTAAAATTGGCCTAAGCTGGCCTTAACTTGGCCTTGACTTTGCCTTAACTTGGCCTTGACTTGGACTAGAATAGGTTTTAACTTGGCCTTAATTTTGCCTCTACTTGGCTTTAACACTCCCAGTAACATAAACTGATAAAAGACCGCATCAATCCACCCTTGACATTAATCAAGACAGTGCTTTGAAAGACTTGAGCATTTTTCCATTTTGAAAACATCTCTTGAAATATTCCTTGTCCTTGTCAGTTTGATACAAATAAACCATGGTGTACACATATTTCTGTTTCTGATATGACCTACATGTATATTTGACTTAACCAATTGCATACAGGAACCAGATGGCACATGTATTAAAGACTGAGAATACAATTATGTAGTAGTCAAATACAGTTAACAACCAAATTATCCATACCCTCAAGTTTTGTGATTTTTTAAGTATGTACAAATTGATTTGTCCCTATCTATATTTCTTGAGAATGCGTTATGTTAAATCTTACATCTAAAAATATTCAACTAAAGCCTAAATTCAACCAGTTCATCTTTCATTCTTGAGTTACCAAAAAACATTAAATTCACCAAGGGTATGAATAATTTAGTTAACTCTATTTCAGAGCAGACCATTATTTTCCTCTCTTTTTTCCACCTGAATAAACAAAACAACCTACGTGTACCATCAGAAAATGAAAAGTGGCTCAAAAAATCTGGGTAAATCCAAACAGATTGCATAGCAACACAAACCAACAATATGAACTTGTTTCTAAAGCCCTATAAGTAGATGCCGGAACATTACATTTTCTTCAAGTGTAATGTACTTGCAAGATCTCCGGTCATCAAGAAATCGTTGTGAACTAAATGATCTAACTTTTTGCGTCTTATTTTTTGTCTCACAGGGTCAAGGAGTGGAGAAGGACGAGGAGAAAGGGATGGACTACCTCAACAAATCGGCCGCCTTGGTGAGTTCAAGGAGGAATGAAAATACAGTGAAACCTGTATATAAAAAAAAAATCCACCACATGACAAGTAGTCTTTATAGGCAAGTGGTCTTTATGTACAGGTCTCGATGAGAAACCATACCAAAGGAAAACAAAAAATGTGGTCTTTCTATACAGGTGACCTCTAAGGCAGCTTTGACTGTACATTTCATCTTTTCCTGGTGTTTTTATTTCTATTTCTATTGATGTGTGTGACCCCTAAAAAATGAAATTTCCCTCATTTTCCATTGTTACTTGTTTCCATGACAATTCTTTTATTAAAGATATAACTCCAGTTCTGGTAAAAAAAAGAAAATTAATTCTCACAGAATCAAACGAAACTTACACTGAATGTTCAAGATTACAAATAAATGACATGTGCCAAACAATTTTAGGCAATTTTGGAAGAAAATGTATATTGGCTGAGTAATGAGCATAGAAAGACAAGGTACTAGCCCCGACACCATGTGTGTTTTCCCATATGTAGCTTCCTGTGTACAGTGCTTGTTACTTTACCAAGACTCAGCCAAATTTATTATGATTTTGATGACTCCAGAACCTTGCAGTGCACACCAATACCTACATGCTACATGATCAACTGTTTCTGATACATTCCACACCTTTTCTTTCACAATGCAATCGCATTACCAGAACTGGAGTTTATCTTTAACCTTTAACCCTCAAGGTCATTATACTGCCCTCGTCTGAAACGAATTGAATATTGTACATTGTATTGTTCAATGAATAATTTGTCTTGATAAGCTTTCCTAACTCCTCAACAGATGATATCTAACTGTCTTCATGTCAACTAATTATTTGACCTTTAACCCTCAACGTCACAGTACAGCACGTACTGCCCTCGTCTGGTACGGATTGAATATTGTACATTGTATTGTTACTGAATGATTTGTCTTGATCTGCTTTTCGTACTCTCAACAGACGATATCGAGGGTTCGGTGACACAAAGATGTAACTCAATATTTGGTCAAAATGTTAAGAAAAATGTGGGCTCTCCAGGGAACACAAAGACTTACCTCCACCCAACATTCCATTGAAGTCAGTGGCTAGTGAAACATAGACTTAACTCCTAACAACCCAAGTACTCAGTGACACAGAAACCACTTTTTCTCAAAACGGAGTTACGTCTTTGTGTCACTGACCCCTCGATATATAACTAACTGTTTTCATGTCAACTCTTTATTTGACCTTTGACACCTAGGGTCACGCTCCGGCATACACCGCCCTCGGCTGGTACAAGTTGAACTTTGACCAAAACGATACGGCGGCTGCGTACTACTTTGAAAAGGGTGATGCGTTGGGACATAGGGACGCGGCTCATAACCTGGGCTTCATGTATCTGTTTGGAAGATACCCTGGACAGCCAGTAGACAGGGTGAGTGCGAAACGTTTTGAGTTCGTCCATCCAGGCACTTCTACGTCAAACCAAAATCATACTCTCTGTTCAATACTACAAATATGAACATACAAATAATATTTGCTGAGTTCTGCTGCTGATGGTGATGATGATGTTAGTAATGATGATGATAATGATGATAAAGGGGCTAATGATAATGATTGGAACTGTCATGGTTAAGTCGCCGGACTGTCGATCACAAGGTCCATGGTTCGAGACCCGCCGCGGCACTTATGTCCTTTGGCAAGACATTGATCTACATTTGCCACACTAAACCCAGGTGATGTAAATGGGTACCTGGCAAGAATAATTACTCGAAATGCTTGAGCGCCGCAATGGCAGCACAGCTAACGCCAGGGTAATAATCTCCAAGTTTTATAGCCCTTAGTGATTCTAATAAGTGCTATATAAAAACGGAGTATTATTATTATTATTAGTATATTTGTAAAGCGCTTAGAGACATTTGTATTAAGCGCTATATAAAATTTAATATTATTATTATTATTATTATTATTATTATTATTATTATTATCATTATGTTTTAAAGGATCACTGAGCAAACAAATTGTGTTTTTTTGTCTCATGTTATAAATTACTTGTTTCTTTCAGATGAAAGCATTTGAGTACTACTTGAAGGCAGCAAAGGCCGACCATTGGGATTCGGGTGTGAAGGTCGCTGAACTTTACAACCAAGGCAACGAACAGATGGCGAGAGATAATTTCATGGCTGCTGCGTAAGTCTTGTAATGTCTCGTTATTTCAGTATTCTGTTACAGTCAAACCTGTCTACAGCGACTGCTCAAGGGAAACACAAAAAGTGGTCTTTGTAGACAGGTTCCTTTAGTACATGTTTCAATGAGAAACCATTTTCGAGGGAAACACAAAAAGCTCTTGTTGTAGACAGGTGGTCACTAAAGCAGGTTTGACTGTATTAAAAAATGAACTACAATACTTAATTGGAATCCAGTCTGCATACATTACTTTTTGCTACGTCGGGCAAACCTCAAACAACCTTTTACGTTGTCAAGAACAACCTTTGTTTTAAAAGTATACAGAAAATTTTAATATGTTTAGTAAACCGGTCTATGGATTCTGATACTGGGATTTGGGAAACATTTTTTTTGTAGATGGGCTTGGTATGTGGCGGAGAAGAACCAAGATGTAGCCTGGGTCCACTCTGAGTTAAACAAACCAGTCTATGGATTCTGATTCTGATACTAGGTTTTTGGAAACAGTTTTTTTTTGTAGATGGGCTCGGTATGTGGCGGAGAAGAACCAAGATGTAGCCTGGGTCCACTCTGAGTTAAACAAACCAGTCTATGGATTCTGATTCTGATACTAGGTTTTTGGAAACAGTTTTTTTTTGTAGATGGGCTCGGTATGTGGCGGAGAAGAACCAAGATGTAGCCTGGGTCCACTCTGAGTTAAACAAACCAGTCTATGGATTCTGATTCTGATACTAGGTTTTTGGAAACAGTTTTTTTTTGTAGATGGGCTCGGTATGTGGCGGAGAAGAACCGAGATGTAGCCTGGGTCCACTCTGAGTTAAACAAACCAGTCTATGGATTCTGATTCTGATACTAGGTTTTTGGAAACAGTTTTTTTTTGTAGATGGGCTCGGTATGTGGCGGAGAAGAACCGAGATGTAGCCTGGGTCCACTCTGAGTTAAACAAACCAGTCTATGGATTCTGATTCTGATACTAGGTTTTTGGAAACAGTTTTTTTTTGTAGATGGGCTCGGTATGTGGCGGAGAAGAACCGAGATGTAGCCTGGGTCCACTCTGAGTTAAACAAACCAGTCTATGGATTCTGATTCTGATACTAGGTTTTTGGAAACAGTTTTTTTTTGTAGATGGGCTCGGTATGTGGCGGAGAAGAACCGAGATGTAGCCTGGGTCCACTCTGAGTTAAACAAACCAGTCTATGGATTCTGATTCTGATACTAGGTTTTTGGAAACAGTTTTTTTTTGTAGATGGGCTCGGTATGTGGCGGAGAAGAACCGAGATGTAGCCTGGGTCCACTCTGAGTTAAACAAACCAGTCTATGGATTCTGATTCTGATACTAGGTTTTGGGAAACAGTTTTTTTTTGTAGATGGGCTCGGTATGTGGCGGAGAAGAACCGAGATGTAGCCTGGGTCCACTCTGAGTTAAACAAACCAGTCTATGGATTCTGATTCTGATACTAAGATTTTGGAAACATTTTTTTTGTAGATGGGCTCGGTATGTGGCGGAGAAGAACCGAGATGTAGCCTGGGTCCTACGCTGGGGTCTAGATGCCTACCTAAAGGGTTCCTGGTCCGAGAGCCTGGTCTACTATGCCATGGCGGCGGAGGCTGGTCTAGAAGTGGGCCAGTTCAATCTAGCCTACCTGTGTGAAGAGAATTATGTGAGTACAGATTTGGATCTTTTTTGGTTGTTTGATAGATTAATTGACTATTTCATTCATAAGTTGTTCGGCTGAATGATTGATTGACTGACTGAGTCAGTGGGTGAGTAAGTGAGGGGGTGATTCATCTTTTCATTTTTCTTTAAATTCATTCTTTCATTTATTCATCCATTTATCAATTAATTAATTTATGTATTTATTTATTCATTCCATTCATTCTTTCACTCATTTATTTATTTATTCATTCATTCATTCAATATACATTATAAATGTTGACTAATATTATTATTATTCCTCATTTATTGATTTATATAGTTAACAACACCAAGATCATTTTTGATATTTATTTACATTTTTCTCTCTTTCGGTTTCATTCAGGATGGTATCGCAGAGAGATATGTAGACAAAGACTGTGCTTGGAAATACTGGAAACTAGCTGCTGGTTCAACTCGCCCCCATCTTTCATGTAAGATTCTCTTCCCTTTTTTTACCTCTTTTAATGTGTGTAGGTAGATGTACATGTATTGTTTCATATCATAAACCAGTGCCCCATTTTACCAAACTTGTCATCAGTGACAATTAATGAAAATAATTGAGGAATGTGATTTGCTGAGTCTCAATACATTGCCCCATTTCACAAAAGTTGTCATCAGTGACAAATGACAGTTTTTGTTATAAGCTATAGTGAAATCCTTATTTCTGATTGGTTAGCAGCAGATTTGTCAATGATTTTTGTCATTTGTCGTTGAAAAAAGGCTTTGTGAAACGTGTCCCTGGCAGATGTTGGTATTTTTCCTCCTTTGAAATGTTCTTGAGCTTTGGCACCAGTCCACTTTTTATCTTACCCATTGGTCCACCTGGGGCCTGTTTCATCAAACGTGTTATCAATAACAAATGCTATACTTCTGTGACAAATTCGCTCTCAGCCAATCAAATGCAACAATTTCAGTTATTTATAACTTGTTATTGATATCAAGTTTATGAAACAGGACCCAGGTGGGCCAATGACTCAAGGCAACAAAAACAAGTTGCTGATTACTGTTTTTAAGAAGTCAGAACAAAAGTCTGATTGAATGATGCTAAGCCTTGATTTATTGTTATTTTATCTCATTTCATTTCATTTCCAGGACCATAAGAGAATGTATCAATAACAAAGAATACTAGAAAAAAAGTACAACAACAATTACACTAACAAAAGAAAAGAAACTATCAACTCAGTTCATTTCAGTTTTTATTTTTCACTCTCAATAAAAACAACATACTGTACATAAAACATATAAATAACAGAGATGGTAAAATAGAAAACAATACAGAGCAATTAGAAAAAGACAAATTATGAGAACGAGGAGTCAACAAGAAAGAGCAGATAGCCTTATAGTACGTTGACCCCAAAATGACCAATACATACATTATTACAACAAACAAACAGACAAAAAATAAGGAAACAAACATACAATGTATAACATTTCACATTGTGAATACAAACTTAAAAGATGAGGTTTATAACAGCGTGTAAAGCCCCACTGCACTACGTGTAGCTACTCGCTCCCTCTATATAGAAAACAATGCCTAAGCAGTGCCTGTTGGTCCCCCATGATCCTCTTTTTCTTATGTTAGTTGAGAGCTGATTGGATGAGATAACCACCTGTCAGTGACCATGCAGGGAGGTGTAATCCCTCCTGGCCAAACTAGTGCAGATAGGCTTTAAAAGATGAGGTTTATAACAGCATTTAAAGCCCCTATGTACTAGTTTGGCCAGGAGGGATTAGAGGGACCAAGAGGCACCGCTTAGGCATTGTTTCTATATAGAGGGAGCAAGTAGCTACAAGAAGTACAGTGGGGCTTTAAAAGAATAAAGTAATGTGGATTACCTAAAGAAATTTGTTTATTTTTAATCCCTTGTTCAGCAATCCTAAGAGTTGCTGACTACCACTGGTATGGCTACAATAATGTGTCTGATCAAGAGAAAGCAGTACAGTATTACATCCAAGCTGCAGAAACAAAGCAACCTCATGTAAGTTTATCATGAAAACCCCTTTTACATGCAAATGGAATATGCCAATGTAATGTACTAATATGGGTCGGAGAACCCATTTTTATCTGAAAGGGGGTGAGTAGCTACTTTGTTTTGTGCCAACTCAAATTTTATGTTTAAATTATGCAGTACAGTGTTACACCCAAACTGCAGAAACAAAGCAACCTCATGTAAGTTTATCATAAACACCCCTTTTACATGCTGATGGAATATGCCAAGTTGATGTATTAATATGGGTTGGAGTAACCCATTTTTATCTGAAAAGGGGTATGTAGCTATTTGGGTTTGTGCCAACTCAAATTTTATATTTAAATTATGCAGTACAGTGTTGCACCCAAACTGCAGAAACAAAGCAACCTCATGCAAGTATGTAACATGATTTAATTTGAATATAAACTGAAACGATGATAATAACGATAACATTGAAAATATAGCGTCCTATAGATTCAGGGCATGATGATTTATTACTCTCATATTATGCTCTGTATATTCAGGCTATGTTCAATTTAGCTAATATACTTGAAAACGGTGCCAAAGTGAAGGACGATGTTTTGGAGCGGCTCGGCGTATCATCCCACGTGTTCAAGAGCAAGAATAACTTGACAAAGGTCATGGAGCTGTATCGCATGTGAGTAGATTTTGGTAGCCATTTTATAAAATACAATAATACAATACCAGGGGGGTGTTTCAGAAAGACTAAGATCGACTTTAAGTTGGACATAACTATGGCAGGCCATTCATGCCACTGTTTGCTCTCACCATTTACTTGCATTGGTCTCTCACAGGAGGTACAAATCATGGTCACAAATCTACAGTATTTATATCTTTTGATAATTCATTACTGAAGTAAAAAATATCTAAAGATCATAATTGAGAGACCGATGGTGAGAGCAACCAGTGGCATGAATGGCCTGCCGTAGCTACATGTAAGTACAACTTAAAGTCGTTCTTAGTCTTTGTGAAACACCCCCCAGATATTTGTTCAATTTTTAAAATCCATTTCAACCACACTGCTTCCTCTATACACCTCCTCACTCATTAAGCTTCAGCAACAGAGAACATCATATTATATATAAGGCAGGGCTGGACCAAATTTACCAATTTAGCAATAAGCTTTTGAGTTGTTGGAACTTTTGTTAACGAAGTATACTTTAAACTTGAATACGTTTGTAAACTGGTCTATTCTTTCAACAAAGTTTATCGATATTGAGACTAGATTACAATATTTACATGCACACCTGCCCTTGTATTACTCTCATCACCTGCTTCAATATTGGAAATACATGTACCGTAGATGAAATGATTTAAATATTCTAGATATTTAATACCATTGAGAATGACAGGCAGGGAGTTCCACAAGGAAGCATCTTGGCACCTGGTGTTATTTTTATTTATTCATTTTTGTGTACGCTTCTGCAGGTGTCGAGATAGCTCAGAGGATGGTTATTTTCCATGTGGATTAGCCCTCCTCAACCTACAACTCAGACAGGCGTGGAAGGAGCACAACTTCTCTATACAGGTAAATAGGAGTGTCAGGTTGGTGATGTTGTCATAGTGATAGTTGATGATGCTGATGATGATGATGGTGGTGGTGATGGAAGTGATGGTATTTATAATGGTGGTGGTTATGATGATGGGGATGATGATGATGTTGGTGGTGGTGGTGGTGATATTGGTGGTGGTGATGATGATGGTGGTGGTGGTGATGATGATGATGAACTTGGTGGTTATGATGGTGGAGGTGGTTATGATGATGAAGGTGGTGGTGGTGATGTTGGTGGTGGTGGTGGTGATGATGATGGTGGAGGTGGTTATGATGATGAACTTGTTGGTTATGATGGTGGTGGTGCTGGTGATGATGATGATGGTGTTGTTGATAGTGATGATGGTGGTGGTTATGATGGTGATGATGATGATGGTGGTGGTGGTGGTAATGGTGGTGTTAATGATGATGGTGATGGTGGTGGTTATGATAGTGGTGGTGGTGGTGGTGATGATGGTGTTGTTGATTGTGATGATGAAGGTGGTGGTGATGATAATGGTTGTGTGGTGGTGTTCATGATGATGGTGTGATGATGTTGATAATGATAGTAATTATGGTGAATATGGTGGTAGTGGTGATGATAGAGTTGATGATGAGGATGAGCCATCAGGTTTGTGTTTGTAACAGTAGTCATGGATGTGCTCAGTGATGTTAATGATGATGCACATTATTGTGATGATGATGATAATGATAATAATACTAATAATCATGAGAAATGGTATGATGATGATTGTGGTAGCGTTGATGGTAATGATGATGATGGTGGAAAAGTGGGTGGGGCAGTAAATTTGAAAAACATAAGACAATAACATGATTTTTATCAAAATCATACTTTCATTTAGGCTTTCCAATACTCCCTCAGAATATTTCCACTTTCCTAAAAACTCATCCTAACCCAATTTTTCTTCAGG
Organism: Strongylocentrotus droebachiensis; assembly: GCA_035222895.1. Lineage (NCBI taxonomy): Eukaryota > Metazoa > Echinodermata > Echinoidea > Camarodonta > Strongylocentrotidae > Strongylocentrotus > Strongylocentrotus droebachiensis. The sequence goes on along the minus strand of JAVYIG010012217.1, from coordinate 25,198 downwards.
TGGCCAGTGGATTTATGGTTGGTCTTCTGACATTTTATGCTGCAGCTGCAACATTCCTTGGATACCTCGGAGGTGGCGACACACCCAAAAACGTCAACAACAACAATAGCAACAACAACTCTGATTCTTCCACAGAAACCTCCACAGACCAGCAACAAGGAGCAGAATCTGATCAGCCACTTGCAACTCAAGGGCCACTTCTATGTGTTGCTACAACAGGTACTACTTCTACCACAACTTCAACATCTCTGCCGTCAACAAAAGATATTGAACAGGAGCCTGCCACATTGGATTGTCCTGCTAATTCGTCTTGATTTGAAAGGCTAGGTTGCAACATCAGCAATATCACTGAAATAGTACTCACCACACCTTCCACTTTGCCAAGCACAATATAATCACATTCACATTCAATAAGCATTATAATTTTTTTCTTTTATTAACACTGTGCAATATGATTGATTTATTGATTTAACAATTGGGTATCAATAATAGAATAGTAGTAGTAGACTTCATTGGATAACTTGTTTAGCACAGGGCTAATCTGCCACAAGGTCCATATATCAAGTAGTCTACCATGTAGCCAACAGCACACTACATTGTAGTATATGATGCGACTACGATCCAAGTTTGAAAGCATTATGTCATTCAATATAGATATTTAAACAATACAATCTTGCTGATTGAGGTTCATATTGGTCTTGTGAATTGTAATAATTTATAATGTGCGGTATGGTCACTTCAAGAAAAAGTCAAATCTTAAGACTCTCTCAAATTTGAAGCCAATTGGGAATTTTGTCCAACTGAAATACCCCCAAAACCATGCATTTTCATTGTTATAATTTGAATGACCAATATCATCCCTAATCATGAAGGTTAAAGGTCACATACTAGCCATTTGGTTGAATTACCACTCAATTTGAACACGGGTCTCTCAGGTGCTGAACCTGTTGTCTCACCAGAATATTACTCCAGCTAGCCTTCATATCTCAAGGTTGAGGGAAGTTACATTATGATGAGAAATCCTTATGGCGGTAGGTTCAAGGCACAGCGCATAAGACAAGACATGTCGGTCATAAAAATTGAATCCCCTCTTGGTGACTGACAACACTTTTTATTGCGCAAACACCAGAATGGTTTCAAAATTCCCCTTGAGAACCCACTACTATGAGCCTTTAAACTTTAAAAAACCTAGTTATGATGCAATACCTTCTAAAGTATTATCATGGCAGTCAGATCATAATGTGTGTTGTGGGTTTATGATGTGACCTTACATGAAAATATACTTATGATACATGTATTGAAGAATGTGATAGAATTGTTTTGTTATCTCTCCTGTTATATGTTTATATTCAGATCATGAGTGTTACTGAATCGTTAATTTATTGAAAGTGTGTTACTACCACCTCCTTTCAGTACTAAGTCAATATAATTGGGTTGTATTGTGCTTGTTTGTTGTGACTATTTTCTGTATAACCAATAGTGATCTGTTTTATCTGTACTTAACAACTTCACTATGGCATAATTCGCAATATAATCTTCATTTCATGATGAGTATTAAATTTAAGGGTGCTTACATGTAATTCTGCGAAAATAAGAAAGAAAAAAAGTATGAAGTGCTCAAACATTTAGATATTTATTCACACCTGATATATAAAGACCACCTGGTTACTTTCATGTCTCTCTTTAGTGGTCTATATACAGGATTCACTGCAAATTGCATTAGACTTAGGGGGGGGGCATTTTCAAACCATTTACAGTGCTGCTTTAGCAATTTGAAAAATAAAAATAAAACATTGCATAGACTAGAACTTACATTTCATGATGCACATTTATCTAAATCATGTAAAAACACATTAAACATTGTTTTTGTTTTGTTATTCCGCATGATTTTATTAGCTTCATCATGTTTCGAAAGCAGAGTTACATGTATATTGCTCTTCTTGTCTGTAATGATTTGTTTGAAGAGGGATACACATGTATCAAATGCACCTAAATGGTCATTACATATGGAAATGACTAATTGTTAGTATCACGGTTTGTATTCAGAGTTGTGTTATTTTCCTGCGGGTTGTTTCAGTTCACATTGTGTGTAATTCCTATATGTTTGCTGATATATTTCAAATATCTATTTATGTTATAAGAGTGGAATTGCTTTCTGCAGGGTTCAAGTTTCTTTGTTCAAGCTTTCTATAATTCATACAGGCTAGAACTGAAAATATATAAAAAAATACCTATTTATAACAATATTTGATCTGTCTTTGTAAGTTATCATAGTATGTAAATCAGAATGATGTCTTTCTTTGCTACAAATTCTATAGATTAAATATGTTTGTATATATATATACATTTACTTATTTATGATGTAAAGTTGTCATTTTCTCTTGTGCAATACATTCCAATGTTGTAGTTAAGTTTATCTCTAAGTGCCTTGTGTTGCACAAGCAACAAAATCACACATGTCTTCCAAATTGTGATCTTCCATAAGGCCATTTGTGCCTTGTGTTACTGTAAATATATTTTATTATGATAGTGACTTTTGTAGTTAGATTTACATCTTGCTAACTTGACTAGATTAATAACACTTATCTTGTAAAGTTACATACCAGTATTTACTTTATGATAAAGTAATTATTTTGTATAACAGTAACTAATGTTAATTTAGTTAGCTACCTTGAGTTTTGATTGATCTAACATGTAGCTCTTTAACTGTCACTCCCACTCTTTCTCTCTTTTCTCGTCTACATATAATGCTCTCATACCCCCTTCTCTCTCTCTCTCTCTCTCTCTCTTTCTTTCTTTCCCTATAAAAATGTAGTATATTTCTGAAATATTTTTGAAATATTTCAAACGCTTTTTTTTTCTTCCTGTGCTTTCTCTGTCTGTAAATATAATTTTTGTCTTCTCTTCTTTTCTGCATATTTTTGTTTGTTTGTTTGATTGATTTCACTTCTCTCTCTCTCTCTCTCTCTCTTGCTCTCTCTCTCTCGCTCACTCACTCTCTCTCGCTCGCTCACTCTCTCTCTCGCTCTCCCTCTCTCTCTCGCTCTCCCTCTCTCTCTCTCGCTCACTCTCTCTCTCTCTCTCGCTCGCTCACTTCTCTCTCTCTCTCTCGCTCTCTCTCTCTCTCGCTCACTCTCTCTCTCTCTCTCGCTCGCTCACTCTCGCTCGCTCACTCTCTCTCTCTCTCTCTCTCTCGCTCGCTCACTCTCTCTCTCTTACTAACTTAGACTACATGATCTGTATATATATATTTTTTCCCACTTTTTATCTCTCTTTCTCTTCCAGCTGTCTTTTCTCTCCAGCATTGTATAATGTAAATAGTACGAGATGATACCTTTATGACTTTATCAAGCTGTACCTCTAACTAGCTTACACTACTCATGTATATCTTTCTCTCATTTCTCTTTCTTTTGATATCTTTTATAATTTTTTTCCTAATCTCTCTTTTCTATCCTTTGCTTCATAATATTTAATAATATTTAATTTTTATATAGCGCTTAATACAAATGTCTCTAAGCGCTTTACAAATATACTATTACCCCGGTCATTGGATTCAGTGCTTGCCCGCACACAATGTGTGCACAATCTCCACTCCCTGGGGAGCATTCCAGCCGGGCGTTACTTGACGCTCACAAGCTGTTTGACCAACAATGACGGCCGCATCCTACCGGGTACCCATTTGACACCCGGGTGGAGAGTAGCAAGTGCATGTTAATATCTTGCCAAAGGATATTAGTGCCGTGTCGGGATTCGAACCCTCGACCTTCATCCTTTCTTGTAAGATGACATTGGAATACTATTCTACATTGTAAATACATTGCAGTACTAGATGATACCTTTTATTACCGGTACTCTACCATTATTACTCTACCTTTACCGTCTGTAGATGTAGAGGTGTCGTGGAAGAGTGGATATGTCACCGGACTGTGGATCACAAGGTCCGCGGTTCAAGTCCCACCGCGGCACTAATGTCCTTTGGCAAAACATTGATCTATATTTGCCACTCTCCATCCAGGTGTTAAATGGGTACCCGGTAGGATGCAAAAGCTAATGTGCTTAGATTAGCAAGTGTGTGCTTGTAAAAATGACGCCTAGCTGGAATGCTCCCCACGGAATGGAGAATGTGCATACATTGTGTGCGGGTAAGCATGAATCCGATGACTGGGGTAATAATAATATATATATATCTGTAAAGCGCTTTGAGAGGGCCTTCGGTCCTGAAAAGCACTACCGGTATATAAGAACTAGCTATTATTATTATTATTATACATGTAAATGTAAGATTTATCTCTGTTTATCTTTTTTTGCTGAATGGGTCTTCCTTTTCTCGATTGCTCACCAGACGTGCCTTATGAACAAATATTTCATAGAGTCGAGTCGCAGAAGGTTGGTAGGACCATAGACGTTGTACATAAGACATTTAACATCATCTTGACACTTCGACTACATGTACTAATGAACAATCTTAGTGCATGTTATCATTTTTACCGGTATATGCGTAGGCTTATTTTCATTGTTATGAAATGTTTGCCTTTTTTTTACTTAAAGTTTTGTGTGGCTTTACTAGTAGCTAGGGTATTGACAACCTTAGAGGATTAGCCTTTGCTTTTAGTTAATGTTATCGTTTGTTTAGAGCCAGAAGGGCGTTAACTCTGTGTAAAATGATATGGGTTAATGCCCTTCTTGCTCCTAATAGACTATGTGTTTCATGTATACTGCAGTATAGATATTTTGTCGGTGGAGTGACAAAACCTCATATCTCAATTTTTTGAGATTTTGATTTTGTTTTGCATAATTGTGTACCTAATGGCCTACAAAACCACCTGATAAATCCATGGAACGCCTCCTGTCTCGGTTTTTTCACAAATTCCACACAAAGGACGGTGTCACAGCACTAAATCCGTTGAGACAGAAAATGTTTTTTCGCTCTCCTGAAAATTCATGATTTTTGAGATACGAGGGTTTGTCATCCCATTGTAGTGTAAACATGCCATACATGCACTACACTTTAATATGTACTTTCATTTTCTATGGTATTTGAATAGTACAATTTATGAAGAAAAACAATGACTTTTATTGTGAAAGGATAATTGCAACTTTGGATTGTACAAATTGTTTGTTAGTTTTACCTGACTGCTAAAAAAGCATGTGTATGCTTGTAACTAAGCAACCAGGGGACCAACGGCTTTAGGTCCTCTCTGAGGGACTAAAATAATTAATGTTTTACTACACTTTCAAAATAATTGCATTTTTTCCAGTAATTAAATATCTTTTAGCAACCTTTAAGATGGAAATGTATTTATCTTGAGATGTAAAAGAGCAATAATATAATAAATGTTATATCAGAGAAGAAAAAAATATCGAAAAATGTTATATTCAACATGATTACAAGGACTTTTATGAAACTCACTTGAGGGCGATTCCAATATGGTTTTGTATTGCCTATAAAAATCTGTTCAGACTATGTAGTATGTCCATTGTTATGTTGACACACTATGTCCCATTTGCAGGCCAAAAAAATTAAAAAGGTTAAATTCCAATGGCATTTGTAAGACAATACTAATTTAGAACTTCCCTAAAAAAAAAAAGGGGGGTTGAAAATGTCTTAAAGTGGGAAAATAACGACTATAAGTTGTTGAATCGACTTAGGAGCTATAGAGCCAGTAAGTAATAGTCCGATTTTTCAGACCATTGTACCGAATGGTTGTACGTTTTATGCTGGGCAAAGATTCAATCAGTTTAATTTTGGCCATTACAAGAAGTGGGTTATTGACGTAGACAAATGCTCATGTACCCTTTACAGCTCATTTTATGTATGTTATTACCAAAGATGGAAAAAGCCAGTCAGTCACTCAATAATGGCCGACAGTGAAGTCTAGCAAGTAAACGTGTTTCTTTGCATAATTTGAATATTAGGACACTGCTAATGTTTAAATTTCACAGATAGGAAATACATGACATATTCATAATTCCTGCAAAGTTCTACCGAATTTGATGTTGGCTGCAAAAGGGACATTGTATCTTTGAATAGTGATAGACAAGGCTATTGAAATTGCCTTAGGTTGATTTGTTTTAAACTCTTTATAATTATGTTCGTAGTTTTTAAGATTGTTTGGTATATCCATGCCAAAACACCGAAGGGTGAACAGTGACTATTTCATCATCTTGTAACATACAGAGCACAGCCCAATGGGGCAGTGCAGTTACATATACTTGTATATATTTCATTGTAAATAATTCATATTTTTGCCCATAATCCGAATGGATATGTGTAGTAGTATTATAGTCGATGTTTGTAGATGTGGTTTTTAAACATATATCTCTCTCTAGGTGCCATACATTTACCTATATAGACTTTGGCAATCCGATCATCGTTGTTCCACACCTGTTTGTTTAGAGCCTTTGCCATGTCAAGAATAACTTAAAGATTTCTGATGATGACAAGTAGATAATGAAAAATTTATTTTATACATACATGTATTACTCTATTGTCAATCTCTCTTTCTCCCTCTCTCTATCTTTCTCTTTCTCTCTCTCTCTCTCTTTCTCTCTCTCTCTCTCTTTCACTCTATATCTCTCTCCGTCTCATTCTCCATATCTCACTCTCTCTCTCTCTCTTTCTTTCTCTCTCTCACCCTCTCTCTCTATCTCTCTCTCTTTCTCTATCTCTCTCTCTTTCTCTCTCTATCTCATTCTCCCTCTCTCTCTCACTCTCTTTCTTTCTCTTTCTCTCTTTCTTTCTCTTTCTCTCTTTCTCTGAATTTTTAAAGTGAAGAATGGAAAGCAGAACAAGATAATGTTCAAACGCATATACTTAGTGGAAATTATCACTCTCCATGAGTATTGAAAATATGTTTTTTGTCACAGTTACTACTACTAGAGCAATACTATTTGCATGTTTATGGACTAAATCATTTTACACAAAAAAGGCTGACACAGTAGTGCTTATGTGATGATGTGTACAGTTTTGTAGTGCTTACAGACTCTCCTCTAGAAGCGAATAGGCTTTTATAAGTTCTTCCGATATCGGGAGCCATCATTAAAATTATTCCTCTTTTCCCTTTTTTTTTTTTTTAAATCTAGTTTTTGTGGACTACTGCAAAAGGACAAGTGTAGATTTAATGAAAGGACGATTAATAATTAGAACAAACAATAATCATGAACTTAGAAACAAAATGTTGATATTCTCTTCCTTGTGTAGTAATCATAGCACATCTAAAGATGAATAAATAAAAACATTCGATCAGAATCGTAAATACATTGTGGCATTGTTTCTTGTGATATTTTTCTCAAAAAAGTGTTGGTCTTTGATGTTGATGATGCTAATGAGCTGCCAGAGCTGGTGACTAAAAAATAATGTGAGAAAATGCTGTATTTTGATTGAATTAATTAACAGTCGATTTGCCACCACAGGCACCGGTAGACCAAGTTTTTGGAAGGTTGTGTAGGAACACATTTTCTAACAAAGACATTCAAAGAAAAAAATGAATTAAAAAAAGAAAAGATAAACATTTGCCATGGAACCAATCATAAGCAGAGATTCAATTCGTCTTTGTTTCCAATAATCGATAAAAAGTATACAAAACAGACAGAAATGTTTTAAAAAGTACACTCAATTGACAGCTAACAAAAATAAATGGACATAATAAAATGAAAGTAAAACAAACAAACAAAAAGTATAACAAGATACAAAAATGAGGAAATGGCAGGCGTTTAAGCGCCAAGGTCTATTGTATATTAGTATGTATGCCGTATAGAAAAATATTCTACGGTATACATGGTATGTTTGAATTTGTATAGGCCTCTTTGAAATAGAATCATAATATAATGCTGTATGGGGATATGTTTGTGAAGCAATTGCCAGTAATATCTATTTCTGAGTTATTGGCAATTTCCCTTACAAATAAAAACGTCCAAGCACGTTTATAACTGGAAGAGTTAACAACAAAATATCAATTATATTTATCATTCTGCTCATGTGCAATGCAGGTATATTACTGTTTTCGAAATAAGTATAAGTACATGTGTTAGAATAGTTTGCGCTGAGAGCCAGAAAGACAAAATATGTTGACATCGACTCAAATCAGATATGAGTGAAATGACAGATTCTCTCCTTTCCCCCTTCTCTTATGTACAATATTTTGGATACATTATTCTGCTACAATGTTAGAAATACTATACAATGTGATATACTGAGTTATAATGAGTGTCTTTATAATTATGTACAGTGTGTTTTGTGATTTATACAGACACAGCAAGCAATTAGCGAGCGAGTATATATCGAAGGGGTGGAAGAAGAGATTTAAAATATTTGGAAAGAGAAGGTATGAGAGACATTTTGATGATGATGGTGAAGACAATGATGGTGATGGTAATGATCATGATAATGGTGACGATACTCTGCTTCTTCTTCTTCTTCTTCTTCTTCTTCCTTCCCCCTTTCCCTCTTTCCTTCTTATCTGTTTTACTTCTCCTTGTTCGTTTCGTGTTTGTCAATTGTATGTTGTTTTGAAATATTGTCTTGTGTTTTCTAAGTCTTCGTAGGCAAAATTTGAAACATTTATATTTTTATTTTTTTCTGGGGGATCCACAACCTACAAGCACTGCTTTTTAGTGGATCCCCCCATTTCCTCAGAAATTAAGAAATTCTTGTAATAATTTTATTATGTGCAAAGTTTATTTGTATAGTTTCTTGAAAAAATGAATTATGTATGAAATCAAATGTAATATCTTTGTTTACCTTTCTGTTGGAAATGAAATAAATATGAATATGAATTATGACATTCCAATAGGGCTTGCATAAGGCTATATATTGAAAATGTCTTATAGAGTTGATTTTCCGAAAGTTATTGGCATGCGATCGTGTTTTTCCACTTCTTGAGGTTTTTAGCAACAAGTTTGTGATAAAATAGAATTTTACAAATTCTCATCCGATAACGTTGATTGCGGGTGTGCAGAAAGATGTAATTAATGAACCAATTAACACAAGTATTTGCGTTCGATTCAGCTCTCATGTACACTGTCGCTCATATAGTTGGAATATTTTTGTTTTACCCCAATTTATGGAATTATTTTTAAAATAATTTAAAAATAATAGATCTAGATAATAGTATACATTCTCAGATTTTATTGAATAATAATTTGACAATGTGCGTTTTGCGTGACTGCTAAAGCATGTCTATGCTACTATGCTTATCAACTAGGGGACCTACGCCCTTAAGTCATAAATGACAGTAATGAGGATTAATGCCCCACAAAAGGGCACTATAATAGAGCACATCAACACGGTTTTGATCCTGGGGCCTCACAGTTACAAGGTCATTGCTTTGTCACTGAACCATGACGCTGCGGGGGCTAGGGTAGGGGGCAGTTTCCAAAAAACAAACAAAGAAAATGCAATAAATTTTCAATAATTTATTGCATTTTACCCCGGTTCCTAACATAAACAAATCCTCTGTGTGCCCATGCCTTGAGCCATAATGCATGGCCGTCCAGAGGATATTTTATGTTGTTATTTAACTCCATCGGCCAAGATTTTCACCAAGTTGACCTTATAGAGCCGATACCCGGATCCAAAAAATGGTATCTATTTTACTGACGGAGAGCAATAAATAAAGGTGTTGAAATTTTACCTCAGGGGTGTGTTTACTGTGTTTTTATTTATTTATTTTTATCTCGGGAAAGGAAATGTGTTTACTTATAAGCGACAGTAGCCGTACTTTTTTTATTTGTAAAAGTAGGCATGAGGCAGCTAATTCCAAAAGTTAGCCCTCCCCCTAAATTCCGATTAATTTCGGGCCCATGCAGGGTCCTGATATGTTTCATCAAATTTGTTATCAATATAATAACCGTTATTAGCTACTGAATTCATTGCATATTTTGATTGGCTGAGAGCATATATTTGTCATAGAAATTAGCATTTAATTGTTATTGGTTATTGATAACAATGTGTTATATGAAACAGTGCCTCTTTACCGATCTTTACCTCTTTACCAATCCATTACAAGACGTAGGCCTACGTATAGTTTCCTTTGAATGACAGTTATCTCTAGAGGGGTCAATGAGTCCGACCCCCCCCCCCCCCTTCCCCATGCATGTTTCGCGGTGATTGGAACCCCCCCCCCCCACCTCCCCCTTATTCTGTGTCTTTCTATGCCCCCTATATAGTCAGCTATACTACCACTCGTCAAACATGCACAAGTTTTGCCATGTTCTGAGAAAGAAAAAAATAATAAGAAGATAGGTCAGGTCCTATTCACTTTGCTGATTATTTTATTGCCTCTCCCGCGGACAGCTATATCTATGTCAAGTCAACTTGCTTTTCAGCAATAATGAGGCCTACTATAGATCCTAGTATCGTACAATTATGAAGAATGTAATAACTAGGAAAATGTTCACATAAAAACTGGCAGTCATGCGGATTTGAAGAAAATGATTAAGATTGTGACCAAAGAGTCAACGACCAGATACGTACTCGAGCAAAACAACACTCAACGGCAACGGCATATAAATTGGCATTCGGTAAAATGTTAGGGGATTCCCCATGACGTAATTATAAGCGCGTTATTAGGGCGTGGCATTTAACACCATTCATGTATGTAGTGTTTCCGCGCGTGCAGCTTTCCGTCTAGTAATATATTTAAACGTCTTTGGTGTAAACAATCCCAATGTCGCAGTCATAGCGGGGTTTTTAAAGCTATTTATTCAACATTGACGAGGAATCTTGATTTCCATCATCCAATTAAGCTGCCCATCCAGGCTGTAGATATAGACAGATATGACCCTTTTGTGAAACCGGAACCACCATTCGCTCTGATCCGATCCGCACGTACCGTCGGGGTCCAGACAACTCGCCACAAAGACAACTCGCCACAAAGACAACTCGCCACAATACCCTGGACATCTCGCCACAATACCCTGGACAACTCGTATTCATTATTCTTTTATAAACACAGTCATGACAGGAAACATGGAAATTGTGAGTATTTTGAGAGCTGTTCTAAAGAATAAAGATGATTTTCCTTGCGCTTGCAATTAACAAGACCCGCAACAAGAATCTATTTTGGACAAACCCAAGGCGTACGATCGACTACGATCGCCGGATAACTTTTCGATTTTTAAGTTCATTTTTCTGTCTCAGGAAACTTTTTAATGGTAGGAATATGCTGTTATGTATCTTTGGCGTATCTTTACATTCTAATATTACCTTTTCTCTACCTCAGCGGTCCTGTTCATGTCAACTCATATTTGGGATGGGTTTGGCCCCCGCAGTAAATGTCCGGTAAAGGGGTACTTTTCGTGCGACAAAGTCCGGCCCGAGAATTGTAAAAAAAAGGGGTGTATTTGACTTTTCACCCGGAGATTTCTTTAAAAAGGGGGTGTTTTTTCTTTTTTTCTCTCATCTCTTTGGACTCCTGAGAAATTATTCCGAATTTAGGGGGGTACATTATTTTTTGTTTTCCCCTCAACCACGCCCCCTTGAGTAAAAATAGAAAAAAAGAAGAGGATTCGGGGGAAACAAATGGCATCTAACAACATTCACCCCTTTCGAGTAAGAAAATTGGAGAAAAAAATAAGGCAAAATAGGAAAGAATAGAGAAAATGAGGGGGAAATCTGGAAACTCAGGATAAAATGGGAAAGAAAAAAAAATCTGGTAAATAAAATAATAATCAGGAAACCGACTTAAATCGGGTTTTTATCAGGCCTGATATATACATTTTTATATTTCTAAAACACAATAAACATGAGCTAAAGACTAAGTATACACTAAATACAGTTTAAAGTTATAAGTCTAAAATATCACGTGGTTTGGTTTGTCTACCATTTCGAGTAATACACTTTTATTAACAAAAATAGGACCATGCCTTTCAGCATTAGGATCCAACGAAACGAATTGTATTATTACTGTTATGAATTTTACAAGTTTTCTTAATTGTCTAACGCTAGATATACCCATGTTTGTATGTTTTAATGTTTTTCTTTTATGGAGAATGATATCAAATGAATTGAAATAAAATGAATTGAATTGAATTGAATTGAACGTTACACATCCTCTCGATATCTATCCTGAGGTCTTGATACTTGAGACGTTTGTCTCTTTCTTTGACGGCGATGTTGATGTCATGAGGAACGGTGACCTCGATGATATTTACTGTGTTGTTGTCCCTAAAGACAATGGCTGGCTTCTTGCAGTTATTGTTATTACTTGTTATTATTGTTGTCGTCGTTGTCGTCATCATCATCACCGTCGTCGCTAAATTTTCATCATTATTAGTATTATTGGTAGTAGTAGTAGTAGTGTAGTAGTAGTATTCAGGGGCGGCGATCCCGGGGGGACGGGGGGCACACGTCCCCCCCTCGATTTTTATAGGAGGGGATCGTCCCCCCCGGAAAATTTGAAAAAGTGCAAACAAATAGTGTACAACAAATACTGACGACTAAAGACTTCAACACACTATTAGGCTTTGGAGGGCCCAAGAGTGCAGCGTTTAGACAAAATAAAAATGCAAAAATCTCCTGGCTCGGGAGCTATGCTCCCTCACATAACATCCTTCAAAATGTACGAGTAAATATTGTAGAAAAGTGAAGTGTGAAAAAAGTACATTGTTTGTTTTCATACTATAGTTTTGCCAAGGAATATCATTTTGTAATACAACAAAACTTTAAAACCTGTGAGGGGGTACTCAATTTCGTCCCCTTCACCACTCTCATTCACTATGCTCACTCACTCGGGCTTGGGGCAGTCCCCCCTCCCCCTCCAGATAAAATTCGAAGGTGGTTTATTTCTAATTCGATACCAGTGACTAATTTACAAATGTTGCTGAAATGGCATGGTAATTCCCTGAGCTTCCGGGGGCTCTGTCCCCTGTACCCCCACCAAGGGCCCTAAGGTGGGCCCCTGGTTGCTCAGCTGACCATAAATAAATGCCTAAAACACCTGAGCTTCCGGGGGCTTCGCCCCTGGAACACACCAGGGCCCTAAGCGGGCCACTGGATGCTCATCTGACCATATTCAAAAGCCTAAAACCCTGAGCTTCCGGGGGCTCCGCCCCTAGATCACACCAAGGGCCTAAGGCGGCCCCTGGATGCTCACCTGATCGTAATTTAATGCCTAAAACCGCTGAGCTTCTGGGGGCTTTGCCCCCTGGATCCCACTCCGATTAGTGACCTCCATGCAAGTGTCACAATTAAGGTACCAAAATATGCTCATCTGACCCTTATTTTCGTTGGGAGGGGGGCGAGTCCCCTGCCCCCACTTCTGGCGCCTATGATCGCAACAATGGCTGGATTTCTGAAAAAAGGGGCACCTATACAAAGGGACACATCAACAATAATAAACAACCATTTTTAGATATTTGTATATAGACCTACCCCTTCGTCAAGATTGTGAATACACTACCACGAATGACATCAATATTTGTTTATTTCTTTACGTGGATCAACATATTGTTTAAGCAACGTACTTCGCAATTGGGTGTGATGGACTGAATATCGATTTTCGAGCAAGCGAGCAAAAAGTATAAGGTCCCATTTGAAAAACTACATGATGAATATTAAGCACAATCTAATGAAGAAAGACTGAAAAGTTCTTTTATGTAATTATGAGTAACATTATTATTAAAACATCTATAAACGCGCAAGCATTAAGCACTATAATTATAAGGGCTCTTAGCATGGGCGTCAATCCAAATCAGACCGTGGGGGGGGGGGGGGGGACACAAGTTCAGACAGGGCGGCGCCAGGTTATTTTGTAAGGGGGGCGAATGGGCGGGCCACGCAGGGGAGGGGGGAGGGGGGGTGTCTGAGGGAATGTGCCCCCTCAGAAGTTGAATACTTTTTTTAAATTGATGCATAAATGGCTCAATTTGGTGCATTCTTTTTGCCAAATTAGAAAAAAAAACAGTCTTAAGTTCATTTAACAAGGAACAAGAACGCAGGGGGTGTCTGAGGGGGGATATGCCCCCCTCAGAAGTTGAAGATTTTTTTAAAAATTGATGGATAGATGGCTTGATTTGGGCCATACTTTTTGCCAAATTTAAAAAGAAAACAGTCTTAAGTTCAACTAACAAGAAACAAGAACGCAGGGTGTGTCTGAGCCCCCCTCAGAAGTTGAAGATTTTTTTTGAAATTGATGGATAGATGGCTTGATTTTGGGCATACCTTTTGCCAAATTAAAAAGAAAACAGTCTTAAGTTCAACTAAAAAGGAACAAGAACGCAGGGGGTGTCTGAGGGGGGATGTGCCCGCCCCCCAGAAGTTGAAGATTTTGTTTGAAATTGATTGATAGATGGCTTGGTTTGGGGCATACTTTTTTCCAAATTAAAATGAAAACGGTCTTAAGTTCAACTAACAAGAAACAAGAACGCAGGGTGTGTCTGAGCCCCCCTCAGAAGTTGAAGATTTTTTTTGAAATTGATGGATAGATGGCTTGATTTTGGGCATACCTTTTGCCAAATTAAAAAGAAAACAGTCTTAAGTTCAACTAAAAAGGAACAAGAACGCAGGAGGTGTCTGAGGGGGGATGTGCCCCCCCCCCCCCAGAAGTTGAAGATTTTGTTTGAAATTGATGGATAGATGGCTTGGTTTGGGGCATACTTTTTTCCAAATTAAAATGAAAACAGTCTTAAGTTCAACTAACAAGAAACAAGAACGCAGGGTGTGTCTGAGCCCCCCTCAGAAGTTGAAGATTTTTTTTGAAATTGATGGATAGATGGCTTGATTTTGGGCATACCTTTTGCCAAATTAAAAAGAAAACAGTCTTAAGTTCAACTAAAAAGGAACAAGAACGCAGGGGGTGTCTGAGGGGGGAAGTTCCCCCCTCAGAAGTTGAAGATTTTTGTTTAAATTGATGGATAGATGGCTTGATTTTGGGCTTAATTTTTGTCAAATTAAAAAGAAAACAGTCTTAAGTTCAACTAACAGGAACAAGAACGCAACGGGGGGGGGGGGGGGTAGATAGATGAATTTGTCGTTTCCATTATCAGCCATAAACTTTGGAAGATACAAGGGATTAATTTGATTTTTTTTCAGTTGGTGAAAGGATTTTCATCGTAAACCAATGTTTGAACTTCCGGTAATGTGAATGTAATATTAATGTCGCTTCTAGTTCTATTAATAAAATCTGATCGCCTGATTTGGATTGATTTTCTCAACACAGAGAGAAAGACAGGAAGAAAGAAAAAAAGAAGAAAGATTTTAACCCCAAATCATGGGGGGGACATTTCGCCACCTGAAAATTCGTGGGGGGGACGTGTCCCCCCGTCCCCCCCCCCCCCCAGGATTGACGCACATGGCTCTTAGATGCCTTGAATTATAGAAGTGCATCATGGAGAAAGAAAAGTAGGCACTTATCAGAAGGGAAAAGGTGTATGTACAAAGGATAAGGGGGCACTTTAGGGGAACCTGAAAAAGTGGGGGGTTGTCTTGGGGCGAGTTGTCTTTGTGGCGAGTTGTCTGGAATTCGTACAGTCTAGTCTAGTACAGTAGCGCCATAGAGATGAGTAGCGCTTCATCACACGTCACGTCACGCGCATTTATTATTTAACTAACTGTGCAGCTACATGTAGCTGTGTCCAGCCTGAATTCTTCCCACCGTACCGATTTACGCAAGATCTAGACGCTTCACACAAGCTTGTAGGCTACTGTAGCTGTAGCTGTGCATGGGGACGAACGAGTGGTTTCTAAAACCACGATATAGCCACAGAAAATAACCGTCTGGTAAGTATGGGGATATCTTTCTTATAGTTATAACTGACATTAGCATGATTAGTCAACCTTTTGTAGAGTCTAACTTAGATCTAAGTTATTAAATTTGCGGCGCTAGTTCACAAGTGTGCTCATAGATCTAGATCTACTACTAGTTACTACTTTGCCTTTGGACCCTAACCATGCTAACTTAGACAGAAATAACCGTCTGATAACATATGGGTCATTTCTTTAATAAAACTGACGTTTGTTGACATTCCCTATGAATGATATAGATCTAGGCTACAGTAGACTACAATGTAATCGGAGGTCTAGTGGAGCCATACATAGTCTCAGTGGAACAACCGACGATATACGGCGCTAGTGTAGGGCCTAGTTCCGTATCCATTTTTTTTTAGCAGTTTCATATCCATTCTTAGCTAGGCTAAGGAAATTTATCCAAATTTTTTACTAATTTTAATCATAATCATTGTCTAGATCTAGGTCTAGTCTAGAGTCTAGATCTAGAGTAGGGAGGCCAATGCCCAAATCTAACTTTTTAATTTGTTTATAGATCTAGATCTAATAAAACAAAGATTAAAAGAAAGCATTTTCTTTCACTAAGAAAACTCACCCATCTGCCAACTCCAGAAGTTCCATAAAATAGGAGATATCTAGCTATTTTCTAGGCCCTTCCTTCTACGCCTGGCCGTACGTAAGAGCCTTGAAACAATCAATTTCATGTCCCCAAAAATTACGTCGAGAATTAGACAGGCCCGAGGGAATAGGGCGTGTCATTGCCCGAACAACAAGTTCAAAACTTCGCGTGAAGTTATTCATCATCCGGCTAGCCTTGAATCGGGCACTTCAACCAGGCAAGCCGCAATACAGGCTGAAGTTGAAATCGAACCATCAATGTACATACGACTACCACATCTACGAGTAAAAAAAGAAGGAAAGAACTTTTTTTCTAGATCTAATTCATTAATATTTACCTTAGATTGGTATTCAAATAACTTGATTTCCTCATGAGTATTCCTTATGATTTCAGTCGGAGATCTACTCTACAATCAACAAGAACGACCTCCATAATCCCCTGGCATAATCCATGCAGCTCACACTCACAGCGCTACACATGATACTACTAGTACTACATATACATGCATATCGCACATACGTACGTACATGTATACGTGGTCATGGCCCTCGCGTACACAGATAACGCGTTCCTGATTGGCCCGACCTAGCGCCACGCGTTCGAAATTTTGAAAAATCAGAATATTCCGGATTTTCTGGTCCTAGAAATCCAAAAAAAAAGAATATTCTGAATTATTCGTAAGAGTTGGCAGGTATGGTATTAAAAATTCATCAAATTACTTGTAATACTTGTAAAAATTAATTTTTAAAAAAAATATTTAAAAAAAAAAAAAAAAAAAATTATCAATTTTTACTTTTTTTTTTGGGGGGGGGGTCAAATTTTCCCTCGGGTCGCGCCACGCGTTTTTAATTTCTTGGCGAGAGGCCTGTACGTGGTACCTGGATCTCTCTTTCTTTCTCTCTCTAAGCTGTACGCGACAACTACATGTATCATGCACTCACAATCACATCATCCAATCATATCTTTCCGTCCTAACTTCTCAATTGGAGTATAGACTGCTCACGTAGACATTTTTTTACTGAAATATCTTTTTTAAACATTTTTCATATATGACTTACTGTACGAGCTCGACACTCGAGTCTCGTGCTGTGAGAATAAGGTACTGTGAGTGTGTGTGAGACTAGCCAAATTTGTTCGGTGGGCGTTCTGACCGGAGCTCATACATTATTCATATTATGATGTTGCAATACCTCCATATTTGGCTAGAACAATGACATCACTGTTCAGTTTTTCTTCTCATTTTGAGATGGCTGTAGCTATCGGCCTCAAACCAACGCAAGATTGACAAAAACATCATAGGCCTACTCTAGATCTACCTTCGAATGTGCAGTTTTTAAAAATCTGCAATTAAAAAGATATAATCTTTTTTCTTTATATTTTCTAGTTGTTAAAAGTGACATTAGTGCACATCTGTGTTAATCTCTATCAAAAACTCTTTCATTTAAAACGGATTCCATATTTTTAGGGTCTACCTTCTGCCATTGAGAAGGATTTTAGTGAGCTAACCTCCGCACCCCTCTAGGACCCCTCTAGTTTCTCTTGTGTGCGCGTTAATGTTCGTCTGTTAACAGAATTATTGGATTAAAATACGTCAAAATCTGCAAGATCGTCAACAAATGGTGAAAGACCATTACAGATCCGTGATTATAGGTAGGCCTATGTTGTGGAGTGTACAATTGTGTATTTGTTATAGATTTTATTTCATAGATAGTCTATTTGTTTTCTTTTTTTTCCCCTTTCTTTTTCTTCTGGTAATTTTCTGACTTGGACGACGAGCGCACAAATCGTAGGCGTAGAAGCCTTATGCCCGGGCATTGGCCTCCCTATCTAGAGGTCTATCACATTTTCCACCTGAATTTGGATCACATCCGACATCGGGAAACCTCTGTTTAAGGCTTCGATGTCAACGTCATCGCTCAGTACAGTCTCTACGCTATACTAGTTTTGCAACTCTAACTGAAGCTATCAGTCCAAAATTATGCAAACTTCTCGTACGGTTTATGGTATCGTGCATGCGCGTAATACCATAAACCATACAAGAAGTTTGCATAATTTTGGACTGATAGCTTCAGTTTGAGGTGCTGAGCAATGACGTCGACATCGAAGTCCTAAACGGAGGTTTCCCGATGTCGCATGTGATCCAAATTCAGGTGGAAAATGCAATAGAACTTAGAAGTCAATATGATTATGATTAAAATTAGTAAAAAATTGGGCTAAATTTCCTTTGCTAAGAATGGATATTAAACCAGGGTATGTTACCCTGATTAAACTGCTAAAAAAATGGATACGGAACTACACTAGCGCCCGATATACTATCTATAGAGAGACTGAAGCTTTTGGTCTATTTGGACCTGTGCGTGACCTGCGCGTGGAGAGTAGATCTACCCTACTAATAATAGGTCTTGATCTAGATCTAGTGCTGATTTCTAGCGATGTCCGGATTCCTTTCAGAAGATTCAGAATAATATAGATCTAGAGTAGACCCCTCTACACCAAAAAATTCTGTCTCTTTCGTTCGTTAGCCTCTGATTTGGGTAGGGTCGGCTCCTCTCTTTAGAGAGAGAAGCCGACCATAGGCCAAACTTGGTGGAACGGATCTGGCCACAAAATTCCGGCCAAACTTTTGGACTAAAATGTCACTTTAGCGGATTCATATCCGATGCATTTTTTTTTGAAAATTAGGTCTAGAAATCTAGGCTAATATACATCGGTTCCACTTACCAGATTGACTATAGAGTAGAGTCTCCGGTGTGCGGCACAAGCCCGGCAGAGACAACGTGGCTCAATCTGCAAGTTGCGCATAACATGCGTACGCTATGCATACGCTTGCATACGCTTGCATATCGCGCAATACAGCTGTTTGGCTAAATTTAGCAAAACAACATAACTCTGCGTGTGCGTCTTTTTCGTAGATTCTGATCAAAATGCTATGAATATTGCAACGTTTTGGAGGGGCTGTATCTTTTGATAGAAACATCGGTGAGACTTGAAATTTGAAGAATCGTTCAGACACCCTAATTGTAGCTCTATTTCTTCTGATTGGAGGTGAAATTTGATGTTGTTGTGGGAGTATGATGGCTGTGGTCTGTCTCCTATCGCAGACATATTGATTGTGCCACCGCAGTGCCAGTTGCATGGGGTGGCCGCTTACCGATGTCGTAATTGCATGCCTGCCCCGTGTGCGGCCGGGGGTGTCAATACACACATAACATGCGGGTTTGTGTATAACGGTATGTGTGCTAATGTGTGTACCCGCTAGTTTCTAGTAGTACGTACCCCCGTTCCTCCCTAGTTGGGATGATCCATTCGAGGAAAAGGTGAAATTGTTTAAAACTTGACAAATTTACCGTAGCAACAGATAAACATGAGAATTTGGGTTACCCATAGTAATTTGGTACATGCTTTGATTGTAGCGTTGCGCATAAAGCTTTATGACGTAACGCGTGCCGACCATGCCGCCCACAGGGTAATGCATGGCCGCACACATTTTGAAGCGTGGTCAATGCTGACCACGCTGTGGGTCAGTTAGGTTATTTGTGACTTCTATTTAATAAGTAAGTATATGGACTCTATATTGAGGGTATTGAAGTATTCTGTGAGTATTTGCATAAAAAGAATCAGCGCATGCGCAGTAATAATTTCAACACGGAGCGGAGTTCAATTTCGACAATGAAAACCCCCAGAGAAAACCGGGAAAAAAGACCCTTAAACGCATCATAAAGGTGCCTTTTCGGACAGCTCGCCCCACTTTTCAGCTCGCCCCACTTTTTCCCCCTCATGATTTCTAGATCTAAAATCCCTCATCTTTCATGAAATTGTCATTTTATATTCACAGTAAACACATATTTGTAAACACAGTCATGACAGGAAACAGGGAAATTGTGAGTATTTTGAGAGCTGAAGGCGTACGATCGCCGGATAACTTCTCGGTATTTAAGTTCATTTTTCTGTCTCAGAAAACTTTTTAATGGTAGGAATATGCTGTTACGTATCTTTACATTCCAATATTACCTTTCCTCTACCTCAGCGGAATTATCGCTTGCCTCAAGATTATTTAGTAAACATAAAACTTTTAAGATTGTGCATTCGCTGTGCAGTGTGGAGGCCTACTGTGACTGCGAGCTGTACCGTACCGTGTGTGTGCCTGGCCTGGGCTGCCGGCAGCCGCGGCCGTCCAGACTCTCAGCATAAATGGCAATTCACAGACATGAAAAGAAAGTAGGTCTAGGACGAGAGGTCATATCTTCAAAGTTGAGAAGCCACATTGTAAGACAAGTGTTAAGCAGATGTCCCTTGCTGTTTGGTCAATTAACAGAGATTCCAACCATCCCGATTTCATCGGGAGGCTCCCGATAATTCACCCCAACTCCTGACCTTACGATCACCATCCTTATCCTCCCGATTTAAAAAAAAAAGAAAAAAGATCAGTTTTTTTTTTTTTTATTATTATTTTTTTTTTGGCGCTTATCAGTATACATGTATATATCTGTGAATTGAAAGACAAATTATTGTTTCAGTATATGGATCGCTATAACCAATGCATAGATATTGACACAGAATCCAAATGGCGGAAAATCAGCAAAAGAAGACCAAGAAATGGTCTCAGAAGTATAAGACTGAATAAAGTATCAAGTACCCGTGTATTCGGAAGTCTGAAAGGAATTCATCATGCATTTTGGACAATTTGTATGTTATTTTAAAAAAAAGTGGGAATTATTTAACTAAATAAACATGTAAAATGCTGCAAAAATAGGCTCAGTTTGCACCAGAGAGCATCTAGAACCCCAGGGCCCTAAGGCGGGCCCTGGACCCCGGCCGCATGGGTCGGGACTACGCGCTCGACATGTGCGCTATGCACACATTATTTGGTGTCGGTTACAAATCCTCCCTATTTCTGTTTTCCAAAAGTTGGCATCTCTGAATTAACAACTGGAATGGGCTACCCCAATCGACAGTCTAAGCAAGCACCATCAAAATAGGCCTACTACATGTAATACTATCTAGAAATCTCTAGACTAGACCTTACAATAAACAGCTTCAAAACTGAACTAGATCTAGACCTCTTGAAAAGTATTGGCATCACCATCCTCTCAAAATAACCCTCAATGTAAATGGTGCTGTGATTGTCAAGATGGGCTCATAAGCTGCATGATGCTTCAACTTCAAGTTCAAGCCTCAACAACCAAGAACACAAAATAGACTTCTATTTTAAGTAAGTAAAATGAGAGAAATTCATGCAAATCAAGTCAAATCTGTTTGAAATAGATCTAAGAGTCTAGCGAAGACAAAATATAATATTCAATATTGTGCCAGATACCGAATAGCAGGGGCCCGTTTCTCGACACCAACGACAAGACAGTCATAACTTTATCCGCCAACTACGGAGATGTCTCTGATCTTCCTAAACCGTTTCACGAAGAGCTTACTAGCTAGTATCTCGTGAAATCGATACTATCAGCGAGAACAGGAGCCAAGATATAGCCTTAGTCACAATTCGACCGGATTAAACAAAAAGTAATTTTGTGAAAACTGCAATTATTTAAATGAATAAGGAATGAAAAAAGAAAGAAAATAGTACCAGGGAATAAGAGATGCAATATGCTGCAAAATGTGTGTAGGTTATACAATATAATTACTTGTAAAATATAATTGTGAGTATTTCATTTCATGACCGATGAATGAATTTTGTTTTTGAGATGGGTACCCCCCCCCCCCCCCCCGGATATTAGATCTATATCATTCTTAGTAAAAATACGATGTTATGAAAGTTTTGTCCAATGTTTTAGGCATCCGCACAATATTGAAATGACAAAACTTCAACATTCCAAACGTTAAAACACATGTTTTAAACTATTCAGTTTACACATTTGAAGATAGAATTTATCTCGAAATTAATATGGGTCTGAAAACTAGAGAATACACTTCTGACTATGGCTTGCCTGCCGTGGCAGATTTCCTATCCCTTCAAAGATTTTACAATGTGGAAATAAACGTGTATAATCAGTTTAGTTATGTGGAAAAAGCCTTAAAGGTATTACAAAGTTTTGGTATGGGGTCATAAATTTGGTTCAAATTAACATATTAGAAGCATATGCGTTCCTACAATATACATTGATCGTTGTCGCGGTTGAAATCGAGTCTAAAGTTATGAAATTATAAATAATAAACTCTTTATGTTGTATAGCTCCCTCTCAAGGTAAAGATATTAATTTAGCTATGAAACAATGTTTCTTGACTAAAATCGACTGATTAGCTATTCCCGTTTGGAAATTATATATCCCAACTACATATTCTGAGATTTTCATGGTCGCAGCTACCATTGAACGGCCATAGGCGCTATTTGAAATTTATCACGATTTACCGGGAGCACCGGTAAATTTTTATATTCAATTTTTCTCGAAAACAGAAATGTTTTAGGGGCTAATTTTTTTAGTGCTTATAATACATCCACAGGGGCATCCAAATATATCAAAATTGTAAAGATTCACTATCCACCCAATTTTCAAAATTTCCCAAAACTTTGTATTACCTTTAAATATAAACATGGCATATTTTCACAAGATTTTCAAATATAAAAAACGATAACTCTCTGTTTAAGTGAATGTATAGAAAGATCATAGCTGGAGGATTTCTTATCCTTTTTTGCTATCCATAGTCTACCCCAAAAATGACATGTGATGGTGCTGTGCTGCCCATCGACTAAAAAGTTATGACAGAGATATGACGGGGTCGGAAGTGTCATAACTACTTAGTCAAGATGTTATCTTTGATCTTGGCAAAGAGGGCTTCGTGAAACATCTAGGGGACAAGTAGCTTACTAACGCTGATTTAGTTAAGAAGTTAGACTTATGAAGGTTTCGAGAAACAGGCCCCGGGTGCGTTACCCTACATGTAGTACTAGTAGGCCTACTAGACCTACTACTTAGTACTAGACTACTAACTAGTAGTAGTACGGTACTAGACTAGATAGTTTACTACTATTAGCACTAGATAGTAAGCAAATAACTACCGTTGGTGAAGGTGATGGGACGAACTATCACTTCCGAGGCGATCTGGATGTAGCTATCTTTCCGAAGCGAAGCTGAGGAAAGATAGCGTATACATTCTGATCGACGAGGAAGTGATAGTTTGCCATCGCCTGAAACCAAAAGGTGATTATTTGCTTTATATTCCACATCTAAAACAATTTAACTACAAAAAGAAAAGGACGTGTATGCATCTACATAAAAGACACCATGCCCAAATTCACACCAAAAAAGTGAAACAGTAGTTTAACCCAACCCCTTGAGGACAATGACAATGACAATGACAATGACAATGACAATTTATTCTCATGTCACCCACATTGGGGTATTGGAGAAGGTTACAATCAGTTTGAATTTGTCAATTAAACACTGTGAAATATATAATACAATACAAATAGAATTAATATTAATCCATACAAAATAACACTATCGACAATAGTGAGAAAAATTATGATGATAATGATAACAATATTGATGATGATAATAATAATAATAATCAAAAACAAAACGATAATATTAATTAAAACGATAATTAATGACGAAATTAATGGAAGCAATTGAAAAAGAGATTTACTGGCACCAGTAAATTGATATCTGAATTAATGAATTACTGAAAATATTCTTGATATCAATTTAATAAATTGATATAAGACAAAAAAGAGAAACATAAAGTTAATATTGAACTCATAACATGTTTTTGCACATACTTAAATTAATGAAAACGAAGCATTATTTTTCGACAGAATTTTACTAAGTTTAAACGTGTTTGTACATTATTGGAGTTAAAAAGCTGACCCATTTTTAGTGTATTTGGTCTTTCAATAAAATATTTATCGATGAACAATCTTCTTTCTGAACGAAAGGTAGGGCATACAAACAAGTAATGAAGCTCATCCCCAAGTGATTGCAAATTGCACAGCGTACATAGCCTCATTTCCCTTGGAGTATTTGAATATCTACCAGCTACAATCGACAGGTAATGATTGCCACAGCGAAAACGACTTAATATTGTCCGATCTCTTTTAATGAGATCGATTATCTTTCTAAACATAAAGAATGTTTGAAGATTCGATAGTTAACACAATGCGAATTACAAGCAGACCAATACTGAGCATGAGAATCTCTCAATCGACGTTCCACAGTTTGTTTGACCCACTCATAGCTAGTATTTTCACAAATTTCCCATAAATTAGACATCCCCATATTGTCCAGAGTCAGCTTGATTTTTTTTAACCAAGGTGCCTGATATATATTCTTCTCAAAGAGTAATTTTAAGATAATATAAACCTTACCAGAAAATTTATCCTGTCCACTATGTACAATCCTACACCAGAAGTTTATCATTCTGCTTTCGATATATTTCTCAAGTTTAAGCCTCCCCAATTCACCAAGTACCATACAATTTGCAGTTGTTTTGTTGACAGAAAGGGCTTGCTTACAAAATTTCATGTGGAAAATTTCAAGATCATGTAGCACTTCAAATCCATAGAGCAGAATAGGTAACAGAGGGGACGGTGCGCGCATGTGTTTGTTTTAATTGCGCTCATTGGTAATGCGCGCTTAATTACGCCTGTTTTAGTGCGCTTTTGGATAATCTTCAGTGAAAGTGCGTTGCCCTTTGTAGATAGTACCTCTATCTTCGGTGAAAGTGCGTTGCCCTTTGTAGATAGTACTATCTACAAAGGGCAACGAACTTTTTGTTTCTCCCATCAATAATGGGCGATCTATCTTTCATCATGTGATTTACTTTTGACCAATCGTAGAGCAAGATTCTTAGTATGTGGAATATAATAGTATATACTAGTAGTAGTAGTAGTACTAGTACATATG
>JAVYIG010012216.1:0-55203 GCA_035222895.1 Strongylocentrotus droebachiensis | reverse complement strand
AAGAGACGTGAAGTGAGCATGTCCCCTTTCCATGTAGGTACCAGTAAGTTGAAATAACGGTCTGCGCGATTTTCGAATTTCCGGCCCCCCCTATTGGAAAATCCTGGATCCGCGCCTGTAACCCCCCCCCCCCCCTTCCGGGCAGTCAAGTGAGAAGAAAGAAGGTAAAACAGTAAAACGGCTTGATTTTTGGATTTTTTAAATATTTTTTGTATTTGTTAGTCAACCCCCCCCCCCCCCCCTTGGCAAAAAGCTAGATCCGCCCCTGATTAATTGTATAGGGGGGGGGGGGGTTAAATCGGATTAACTGAAGATATTCTGAATTTTAGGGGTACCTTATTTGAAATGTTTCTGCTTTGTCTTGATTGTATGATGACTGATGAGTGGAAATTAAATGTGTATAGCACAGTGTATATATAGATTATTATAATCCTAGCAAAATATGCATAAATAAAGGGCGTTCTCTCACAATCTCACTAGTTGCTATCAAGCTCAGCTCTTAATTTCAGTCAATAGCTACTCACTATCTCTCAACACAATAAAATAATTATTAGTATGAATTTAATACTTCTTCAAAAGATTTGCCACTCATCAAGAACAATTGCTGTACATGAAAATCTTTATTAAAATAAACAATCAATGTTCCTTCAACAACAAAAAATCAACATTTTTTAATGTAGTTTGCATCTTTATGGCACATTTCATTCAGGAAGACAAACTAGTGCCATATCAGCTAGAAGTAATATATTCATGATGTGAACATTTTAAGAGTCCTCAATGCTTAATTGTACATGTAGTAGAACTTATGACTTGGATCATGTTGAGTTAAAGATATTCATATTGGTCAAAAACAGTACAGAAACTGACATTTTAGTGGAAATAGTCAAGTTACAACTAGTAGACTTACTCTTCCATACATTGTAAATGTGAAGGATATTGGGAATACTAGCCTGTATCTTTATTTGATTATAACATTTCTTTTTATTCTATCATTAAATCAATTAACAAAATCCTCCATTGGACCATTACTAGGCAACTCAAGCTATTCTTTTTTATCAAATACATACAGAACAACAATCGGAAACTAAAATATAAACTGCAAACAAAGAATGAAAACAAAGAATAGAATTTCAGAGTGATCTCAAACTCCATAGCAAGTGATAGAAAAGTGGACTAAAAAAACACCAAACGATTTCTTTCTTTTTTTTAGAATAGGGAGTGATCTGGACTTTATACTGCAGTTCTTTCTGTGCATTTTCAAAATCCAGCAGGCTTAATAAATGAATATTAGCATAGAGTCTGTAACTATACACTTGTTTCTGTCCATGCACATGGGTATGTCGCCCTCTATTGGCTACAGTGGGGATAACCAGCAAAAGCAAGTGAAAGATCTTGACCCAATAGCTATTGATTTAATTCAAATCAATTAAGAATTTCCTACACTATTTACTCTGCTTTTAATAAGGTGACTTTAAACCATCTTCTCATTGTTCTCTATTGTTTTTCCCCAAAGAAACATTTTTTTGTAATATGAAGATTAAATAATATACAGGAACCTGTGCTGTATGAAGTAAATTACTATGCCACAATAAGTGTATTCAGATCAAAGCTTGCAAAAGAGGCTGTTATCACTATGTACATCATGTTTGGATCTCAATTACTAACCATCTCCACCCATTTTCTTCAATGATACTGTTTCATAAAAAATTGATTTCCTCTCAAATTCAAATACCGGTAATGGGATATGAT
Organism: Strongylocentrotus droebachiensis; assembly: GCA_035222895.1. Classification (NCBI taxonomy): domain Eukaryota; kingdom Metazoa; phylum Echinodermata; class Echinoidea; order Camarodonta; family Strongylocentrotidae; genus Strongylocentrotus; species Strongylocentrotus droebachiensis. Next base: position 53,454 of record JAVYIG010012216.1, on the reverse strand, counting down.
TACTATAACTGGTCTGGTCAGCTCGCAGGTATGAAGAGAGCATGACAGTTATTCATTCTCAAATAGTACTCATGCCATTAACACTTATCGGCTAGCCACAGTATGAAAGCAGCAAGATGTCAGTCATTTATAACATGTCCATATTGCATACAGTATATGAACACAGCAGGACAGTCATTCATCGTCCGGTAATTCTTCGCCAACAGTACTTATCCGTTAGCCACATTGTAAGTATGAAAGGAGCATGACGGACATTTTATAAGACGTCCATGTTGTATGTATGAACAGAGTCTGACATTTACATGTATTCCCCTTCCATTAGTCTGCTGGTAGCAAGATATATCAGCTGGCCATATTCCATGTATGAACAGAGCATTAAACCTGTCGATCTTGAAAGTAGGAATTGAGCGAGACACTCATTCATCTTCAGGTAGCCCTCTTGTTTCAGTGTTAATCAGTTGGCCATGTTGCATATGTGTAATCATCCATTGTGGGTTGGCACCGGCTGAGATATTACGATGAAACCTAAAAAGGAGGGGGAAACGAAAGCTCTTTAGGTCTTGAGGAAAGGAGGAAAGGAGAAAGGCAGGAAAGTTTATGTGAAGGGACTTTCATTAAAGGGAAATCCTAACTTGACGGCAAACTACTCTAGAGGAAAATAGAAAAATCATAGAAGTAGACTGGTAAAAATTTGAATGATATCAAAGATTTTTGTTGACATTGAAAGTTATGAATTTTTGAAAGTTGTAACCTCCATCGCTAAGGGCTCTTCAAATTGGCTGAATCGGTATTGTCTCTTTGATGTAGTGGCGGACAGCATTCCCCATCCAAATATTTCAAAATTGTAAGGAATCTTTATCCAGCCAATTTTCAAAACTTCCCAAAACTTTGTATTACCTTTAATCTATTATATGAATTGAGGATCATTGAGACGTGCTCATTTGTACTACATGTATTGTAAATATATTATTATGTATGTCTATATTTTTTGTAAAATGTGGAACAATAAAACTTGAAACTTATTCATAGCTTAAACTTTATATCCATACTTTGAGATCTGAATCCATAAAATGTTCTTACTCATATGTACAACTGTAGACACTTCCAAGACTTTCAAACTGTTCCTGCGAGACACCTGGGGGTGGTTTTCCAATTCGGAACCCCTTGACTTCTGGATCACTGCTTCCGGACTGTGTGGAGTGACACCAGAATTTCATCAAGATAAAGAGGAACTTCCCTCCTGACATAACAACAGAGAAAAACAAAATAAGATATACATATAAATATCAGGGGTGATAGTGAGCACTAAAACAATTTTTGTTTTCCTCAACCACCTTGAGTTAAAAAAAAAGGGATTCAGGAAGAAAAAAAAAGGCATCTTACAACATCCCTCCCCCCCCCCCCCTTTGAGAGAGAAAATTGGGGGGAAATAGGGGTATAATCGGGAAGAAAAACAACATTGAAAAACAAAATCGGGGGGAAAATAGGGCAAAATAGGGGTTATATCGGGAAGAAAAACAACATTGACAAAAAAAATTGGGGGAAACCAATTTAAAATAAATTGGGTAATTATCAGGCCTGAAATTAAGGCTGCGACGAGTAGTCGATTGCTCGAGTACCTGCACGGTTGACAACTACTCGAGTACGATTTCTCTTACTCGAATATTCGACGCAAAAAAATAAAAAATAAATAAATAAGTAAATTCCCAGGCCGACGGTTACCCGTGCCAGGGAGAGCGGTGGCCACTGGCATGGTGTCGTCGGTAAAAATGTTTCCCAACTGAATTACTGTCAAACTCACCACTCAGAAACTGGGACCAAATGTCCAGATTTCTGTTTGGACTTGGAGGAAAATGGATTATTTTGCCATCTTTGGTTTTTAAAACAGCATTGTTTACTGTTATTATTATTAAATCGGCGCCTTCAACTGCAACTCGAAGTAAAATCGCATGCGTTTTCGGCGATGGACTTGAGATACTGCTCCAGTGGTATGGTGGTGGCAAAAAAAAAAATCAAAAAATTCAACAAAATTCAACAAAATTTTAAAAAATTCTAAAAAAACATGGCGTCCAAATATTCAAGTATTTGCTTGTAAGCCTGGGAGTGTACTCGGGTACCTCATTACACTGTTGTGCACAGCCTTACCTGAAATATATCAACATTTTCCATGAGAATGTAAAACTCACTGTCACATGATTTATTGCATTAAATGAGGCAAGCTTACACATAGGTAGATGGTGATAAGTATTTTTCAAAAATATTTTAGTACCGTAAGTTAAATCTGAACACCTGCCTTGAAAAGAAAAAGAAAATGATGAAAGCTAAAATAAAATTTTAGGGTGGTCTTTAGATTATTTAAATGTAAAAGTTGCATCACAAGACACAGTAATGGATTGAAAAGACCATAACATAAGAGTTATATCATAAATACCTTTATCATCGTAGTGTATAGCGATATCATGGGGGAAGGTATGTAGAATGTCCTTTCCTGAAATCGACAGAGAACTGATCTCCTTCAGACTGAAGCCTCGGCATGTGTTCTTGATTTCTTGTAGAAGCTGGTGTATGGTAACATATAATACATCAGTTTTAAAGGGTGCAAAATATATGCATAAAGGGTGCAAAATATATGCATAAAGTGTAAGTGGTATATAATATATGCTTCATTCTAATATTTTTAATACAAATGTAAATATGTGACCCGGCACCACAAAACCAACAAAAAGTCGCAACCAGCGATTCTCCGTAATCAGCTAAAATGTCAATTTAGGTGAAAAAAATAGATTTTTGTTTTTTTGCATTTTCTGAAAGAGTGGTCTTTTCTGTACCTAGTATCAAAATTTGGAAGTCTAAAACATAGTAGAAGATGTGTTTTAAACGGTTTTTCTAGACCAGTTTTTTTTCGCACAGCCTTCGGTCTCTTCCAAAATTTGATCACTTTTCCCGAGCGAAATTATCGTAGTCCGGAAATGGTCGGTCGTTGCTAACGGGTCGTGCTACGCGGGCTGTGATTGGTCCGTTATAGCAATCAGTGCGGCGCGCCATTTTGTTTGTATCCGCTTTCACATCCGAGTTCCAGATTTGCGTTCGTCTTATATTCTCCGTTAACGACTTCGACTAGCTTGATTGTACATCACATATCCAGAATTTGTTGATCAAGAGTAGACCTAAGAACATTATTATATTTTATACATTTGAGAGTGACAAGTTGCAAAAAGTCTACAACGTCGTTACAATGCCAGGTTTTGTACGTGAGCAGAGCCGTGGGATGGTACCGGGGTGCACCAACGCAGATGCCCGGGTAGCTTGGGCGGTCAACGAAGCGATGATGCGGGGGCTAGCTGCGGGGGATCAGGCCAACCTTACAGCTTTGCTTACTGAACACTTCGGGCAAGACAGCGACGAGAGAATTCCTGATAATGTGGTTACAAATAATTGCCCAGATGTATACAAAACAAGATAGGTGACAAGCAGTGTTATGTAAGGGGGTCCACCATGAATAGGCATTGTCTAGTGCAGGTGTCTCGGCACTATGTTGCAGTTCACTCAATCTGTCCAATTACAACTCTATACATTTACAACATAATAACTTTTGAAAGACTTAAGTCCACACATTGAAACCTCAGAAACATAATGAACAGACTATGTTTGACCATCAGGCCAAATTTCAGCCTAATCTGAAAATCTCTTCATAGTGGTTGCTATGGCCTTTTGATTCACCCTTCTATTGAGTTCCCTGTGGTTTGCTTGCTCCGCATGCTTGAATAGCCCCAAACTTTAAAGCTCTCTTTCTCACAATTTAATACCAGTAACCTCCCTCACCAGCTCTTTTCATTCACTAAATTGAAAGGGTTAGGAAGCTTCAATTTGGACAAGTAATATACCATTTTAATGAGGAGAACTTCTTCTTTCATAATCAGATGAAATCAGGAAAATAATTTTTTGCGACTTTTTGGTGGTTTTGTGGTGCCGGGTCACATATGAGCAACACAAACATGCAGACATAAGCTCTTTTTGACAAGCCTCAATGAGGAGCACATATTCATTCCGTCCTTGTTTTATCAAGTGTGAAATTATTTGTATTCATAGTAGGTATCATATATATCTATGATCAGGTACTACTACAGGGTTTCCACAGAAATTTGAGAACAAAATTCCATGACTTTCCTTGACCCTTTTTTCCTCATTTTCCATGAAAAATATGTGCCATATTGGTATTGGTTGTGGCATCCAAGCGATAAACGAAAACAAGACTATTGTCCGATCAAACTGGAAGGCTGTCATAGCCACATGCACAATCAATTTCCATGACTTTGGAGAATTTTTGTTTACATTTCCCATGACCATGCGACACTGTACTAGACAACATCTACAGTTCTACACCTCTACCAAACCTCTAGTATCTCATTTAATTTTACCACTTTTATTTTTGTTTTAGTTTATTTTTAGGCATTTTCACACCACATGTCTGAAACTGTTGGTACACTGAAACCTTCTCTCAAGCTTTTCTTTTTACCTTGGGAGAGAGAAGATCTTCAAGATTTTCCAATGTTCCTTCTGCTATTTCCTCTGAAATTGTGACCAAAGCCTGGAAAACATAAAAAGAAAAGAAAAAATATGGTGAATGTCAAATCATCAAATTAAGAAATATTTCCAAATAAGAATATGATGGCTTCTAATCAAGATGATGATTCAAGTTGATAAAGATTTGGATTGTAAGAACAAAAGCCTGTAAAAAGGCTGTATAGGGAAATCCATCCATGCCGTGGTAACAATGAGTTATTAAACAAACAAAATCAAATAAATATTACAAGATAATGTAAAAGATCTCTGGGAGAAGTGAGAACACAAACTTGAGAATTTCAAATTGATCAATTGACCGAGGTGAGATATAAAGTATTAGGCCTAGATCTATAGTATAAGGGAACATTCGGTCTGGCATTAAGGCTTTATTGGTATTACAACTTACAAGAGCATTTTAGACATAAAAGAAACTAGTCAGTGAAAGTTTGAACTTGAAGTAAAAATGATAAAGGATAACAAAGATTAGAATTTCAAAATTGTAATTCATAAAATGCATTATTTTTTTTAAGAACATTTTCCATTTTAATTTTTACCTTATTCAATAGACCCATCGTTTTAGATCTAACCTGTGCTCTAGATATATTGGACGGTTTTGATTTATCAGAGTAACATAAAATGAAAAATTTTCTTCCGACAGAAAAGCATCTGTGAAAAAGATCCATTCCTTCAATCATCAACAACAAAAAGGCAAATTCATGGAATCCGATTTTTTTTCTGACTTCAATTTCAAACCATGTTCAATTTTTTTAAATCCCTTTTAATAGGGTGTCTGAACGATTTTTCAATTTTCAATTTGGGATCGTTTTTCACCATTTTTGTTGGATATTGGAATAAAAAATGTAATCAGAATAATACCTTTCAAATTTCAAGACTCACCAATGTTTCTATCAAAAGATACAGCCCCTCAAAAACTGTGCAATATTCATAGCATTTTGGTCAGAATGGACAGAAAAGTGGTTCATGCAGAGTTATAATTTCTGCTCAAAAGCTGCACATCTAATGCACAGCACGATATGCAAAGCATGGAGCAAGGGTATTTTCAAACTGTTGTAACAAATGATCCCTTGGGACTAGAGAAAAAATAAGTGCATGGATATATTCTTTACAGCTGGCCCAACTTATCCCTCGGGGGAGCAGTTCGTGAAATTGGTAAATCTCCGAGTTACCATGGAAACGATGTTTAAATCGCTGTTTTGAGCAAGATATTTTTAGAATTCCGGGGGTGGCCCCCTATGGGGAATATGGAGAAAAACCTGCTCTTTCATATGACACCACATTTATTGAGTTTCACCTTCAGGATCATTTGTTATAAAGGTTTGAATTTCAAATTTTTCATAAAATCATTGACCAATTTTGCTTGGTCGCGCAATGCATGTAGACCACATAGGGATGTGTGCAATCTCTATGGGAAAGATTTTAGCACACAACATCGGGTGCGCGATCAGACACCCTACTTTTAACTTCTTGCAGGGTTTGAGTTTCATTCAACCACATGCTTTATGTCCTCAATGGTAAAGATTGTAACTCTATATGTAAATTTATATGTACATTTGTAATGACTAATAATTTTAGAATATTTTTCTACCTGTTTTGCTCCTTGTGTGAACTCGTCAATTGAAAAATCTGGATCGAAATATGAACGTATTAACCAATAAAATATATTGTTTCTGATGACTTTGATTGGATTGGGAATAGCAACAAATACTGGTTTGATCTTTCCTTCAGATCCTCCATTTTCATCAGTGCTCATGCTCCTTTTGTTGTGAAGGAGTAAACAGTTTGTTGTGGCTGCTCTACAGAGTCTTGCATCACTCCTTTGCAATAACTGTTGTCCCAGACATTCACTCCTGTGTATTCTTCCTAATGACAATTTCCCTCCGAGCAGAGAAAATTGCCTTTTAGAGCTCATTTCGATGCATCCTATAGTTCTTAAAGGCATTGAGATGCATTCCTTGAATATCCTAATTCGATGCATATTAAAAAAAATGGTATTCACAGGATACTACACGCACTTTTCACGAAAAGTTGCAGGTCGGAAAGTCTTGAAGTCGCTTGGCCTGCGTCCTTGATCGAATCGAAATAACCCTTGCGTAAACACAGGAGAGTGTTAGACATTTCGGCCTCATATGACTCGTCTAAAAAAATAATAGTGACCGACCTAGAAGAGACGTTCGGGCAAAAGGCACAACGTTTTAAGAACTGTTTCACAAAATACAAAATGGATAGAAAGGTAAATAAGGATGTTTGACGCTTTCAAAACAGATAAAATGTCGAAGATCTCTAGAAAGCAAACTTTTTTTTTTCAAGAGGGGGAGGGGTGGATCTACGTAAAATGTTCTGCATGGTTATGCAGGCTTTACTAATTCAGCCAGGAGGGATAAGACCAGACAGCGAGGTCACTGACAGGTGGCTATCTCATTAACTCAGCTCTCATTTAACATAACAAAAAGAGGATCATGGGGGACCAACAGGCACCGATTGGGGAAGTCTTCTATATAGAGGGAGCAAGTAGCTACAAGTAGGACAGTGTGCCTTTAAGAAGTTGCACAAACGTTTTGACGATTTTCATCGTCGAAACAAACTACTCTATATTTGGATGAATTTGAATAATTTCATTGTTAAATTATAATTTCCCAAACAACGAATTAGTGGTCTATATACTTTTGGTGGAATACAATTGTTCTACTTCCACTTCTTCTTCTTCTTCTTCTTCTTTTTCTTCTTCTTATTCTTCAAGCGGAATATTTTCTGCAATACTTATTCTCTATAAAAAAATCGAGTGATCATGCACTGACGTCAATCCTCTGGAGAGTGAAAATGTATATTAGTGACAATAGATTGAAAATTCAATCTTTTCTTCTTAGAGAGCACTCTATAAAATCAATCGATATTCACTCTTAAACAAGTGATTCCTGACGTCACTCCCAAAAATTAAAATGAAATAGAGTGAAATTTTTTTTTTTCTCGAGAGTACTCGAGGCATTTCATATTATGCGAGGGAGGTTAGCGACCGAGTGAGTAGATTTTTGCATTTGTATTAGTCTAAACGCTGCACTCTTGGGCCCTCCAAGTGTGTCGCAGTCTTTGGTCAGTATTCGCTATACATTTTTTGTGTGTGCACTTTTCAAATTTTCGGGGGGGGGGGGCCGGGGACGATCCCCCCTAAACAAATTGAGGGGGGGGGGGACGTGTCCCCCCTGGATCGCCGCCACTGAACATAGTGCACGCAGGCTACATGATCATCTGCCATCTAAAAGGCAGTTAGCTCAAATATTTATCATTTTGGTTCTGAACGGACGATTTGAATTAGTTTCTGATTGTGATGCTTTACTATTATCTCATGAAATGTAAAATCATCATTCCTCTGCACAAAGTAAAACTGGGAGTAGGCCTATATGACAAGTATTACAAGTAACAACAACAAAAATCACAATAATACGCCGAATGAAGTTACCCCCCCCCCCCCCATAAAATTCAAACGTGGTTTATTTTTAATTCGATATCAGTGATTTGCAAATTTTGCTGAAATTAAGGACATTATTTCCATATTTTTTTCTCCCTTGTTTGTAAATTATACTTTTTGATGTGTTTGTTGGAAAATGAGGATTCTTCATACAATTCCTTACTGCCCTTTTTCTAGTGCGTTTTCCTTTTTTTTTCTTCTTGCGCATTTAGTCGCTCGATCTGTAACGAGGTTTTTTGGGCATGTGTTCCCTGCGCCAGGCGCGGATCCAGGATTTCTTAGGGGGGGGGGGCCCAAATTTGAAATTATGCGAGCCAAATATTGGTACGTAATGGTGACCAACAGTGACGTAATGCGGGGGGGGGGTCGGTGCAGGGGGGGGGGCGATTTCCCCTCCCAAGCTTTGATGTTTCATTATATTATTAGAGAAAGAAGACGATTCGTTGTACCGTTCTCGAAAATAATTCTCGTCTGAATTTAGTTTTTCCCCATCCGCGCGAAGCGCGGAAAATTTTACGATTTATTAAATTATTAGAGAAAGAAGACGATTCGTTGTAAAGTGCTCTACTCTTAATCCTCGTCTGAATTAAGGTTCCCCCCTCCCGCGCAAAGCGCGGAAGCTTTTACGATTCATTAAATTATTAGATAAAGAAAACAATTCGTTGTACAGTTCTCGACTCTTAATCCTTGTCTAAATTCAGTCTCCCCCTCCTGCGCGAAGCGCGGAAGCTTTGACATTTTATTAAACTATTAAAGAAAGAAGACGATTCGTTGTACCGTTCTCGACCGTTTATCCTCGTCTGAATTCACTTCCCCCTCCCCCTTCCCACGCGAAGGACGGAACCTTTACGTTTCATTAAATCATTAGAGAAAGAAAACGATTCGTTGTACAGTTCTCGACTCTTAATCCTTGTCTAAATTCAGTTCCTCCCCTTCCCCCTGCCCTCCTGCGCGAAGCGCGGAAGCTTTGGCCTTTTATTAAACTATTAAAGAAAGAAGACGATTCGTTGTACCGTTCTCGACCGTTTATCCTCGTCTGAATTCACTTCCCCCTCCCCCTTCCCACGCGAAGCACGGAAGTTTTTACGTTTCATTAAATCATTAGAGAAAGAAAACGATTCGTTGTACAGTTCTCGACTCTTAATCCTTGTCTAAATGCAGTTCCTCCCCTTCCCCCTCCTGCGCGAAGCGCGGAAGCTTTGGCCTTTTATTAAACTATTAAAGGAAAAAGACGATTCGTTGTACCGTTCCCGACCGTTTATCCTCGTCTGAATTCACTTCCCCCTCCCCCTTCCCACGCGAAGCACGGAAGCTTTTACGTTTCATTAAATCATTAGAGAAAGAAAACGATTCGTTGTACAGTTCTCGACTCTTAATCCTTGTCTAAATTCAGTTCCTCCCCTTCCCCCTCCTGCGCGAAGCGCGGAAGCTTTGGCCTTTTATTAAACTATTAAAGAAAGAAGACGATTCGTTGTACCGTTCTCGACCGTTTATCCTCGTCTGAATTCACTTCCCCCTCCCCCTTCCCACGCGAAGCACGGAAGTTTTTACGTTTCATTAAATCATTAGAGAAAGAAAACGATTCGTTGTACAGTTCTCGACTCTTAATCCTTGTCTAAATTCAGTTCCTCCCCTTCCCCCTCCTGCGCGAAGCGCGGAAGCTTTGGCCTTTTATTAAACTATTAAAGAAAAAAGACGATTCGTTGTACCGTTCTCGACCGTTTATCCTCGTCTGAATTCAGTTCCCCCTCCCCCTTCCCACGCGAAGCACGGAAGCTTTTACGTTTCATTAAATCATTAGATGAAGAAAACGATTCGTTGTATAGTTTTCGACTCTTGATCCTTGTCTAAAATCAGTCACCCCCTCTCCCCCTCCTGCGCGAAGCGCGGAAGCTTCTATTTTTCATTAAATCATTAGAGAAAGAAGACGATTCGTTATACAGTTCTCGACTCTTAATCCTCGTCTGAATTCAGGTTTCCCCCCTCCCGCGCGAAGCGCGGAAGCTTTTAATCTTCATTTAATCATTCGAGAAGAAGAAGATTCGCTGCACCGTTCTCGAAAATAATCCTTGTCTAAAATCAGTCCCCCCCTTCCCCCTCCTGCGCGAAGCGCGGAAGCTTTGACGTTTTATTAAACTGTTAAAGAAAGAAGACGATTCGTTGTACCGTTCTCGACTCTTAATCCTTGTCTAAATTCAGTCTCCCCCCCCCCCTCCCCTCCTGCGCGAAGCGCGGAAGCTTTGACGTTTTATTAAACTGTTAAAGAAAGAAGACGATTCGTTGTACCGTTCTCGACTCTTAATCCTCGTCTGAATTCAGTTCCCCCCCCCCCTCCTGCGCGAAGCGCGGAAGCTTTTAATCTTAGTTTAGAGAAGAAGATTCGCTGCACCGTTCTCGAAAATAATCCTTGTCTAAAATCAGTCCCCCCCCCCCTTCCCCCTCCTGCGCGAAGCGCTCAAAATTTTACGATTTATTAAATTATTAGAGAAAGAAGACGATTCGTTGTAAAGTTCTCTACTCTTAATCCTCGTCTGAATTGATGTCCCCCCCCCCCTCCCGCTCGAAGCGCGGAAGCTTTTACGATTTATTAAATAATTAGATAAAGAAGACAATTCGTTGTACAGTTCTCGACTCTTAATCCTTGTCTAAATTCATTCCCCCCCCCCCCCCCCATTCAGGCGCGAAGCGCGGAAGCTTTGACGTTTTATTATACTATTAGAGAAAGAAGACGATTTGTTGTAAAGTTCTCGACTCTTAATCCTTGTCTAAAATCAGTCACCCCCCTCTCCCTCTCCTGCGCGAAGCGCGGAAGCTTCTACGTTTCATTAAATCATTAGAGAAAGAAGACGATTCGTTGTGCAGTTCTCGACTCTTAATCCTCGTCTGAATTCAGGTTCCTCCCCTCCCGCGCGAAGCGCGGAAGCTTTTACGATTCATTAAATTATTAGATAAAGAAGACAATTTGTTGTACAGTTCTCGACTATTAATCCTTGTCTAAATTCAGTTCCCCCCCCCTCCCCCTCCTCCCCTTCCTGCGCGAAGCTCGGAAAATTTTACGATTTATTAAATTATTAGAGAAAGAAGACGATTCGTTGTAGAGTTCTCGACTCTGAATCCTCGTCTGAATTCAGTCCCCCTCCCCTCATGCGCGAGGCTTTGACTTTTTATTATTAGAAAAAGAAAACGATGCGTTGTACATACTCTTAATCCTTGTCTGAATTTCAAAGATGTTCTGTGTCTGCTCCTTTTTCTTCCTACACTGTACGTCCTCTTCCGATTGGGGGGGGGGGCCGCCCGCCCCCCCCCCCTGGCTACGTCAGATTACCGTCAGATGATCATCAAAGGACCCGCCGTAGGGCCCTAGATGGAATCCAGGGGGCAAAGCCCCCGGAAGCTTAGGGGTTTTAGGCATTTAATCACGGTCAGATGAGCACATTTTGATGCCTCATTATTTTGTTAACACTGGCAGTTAACTATTCTTACTTTCTTGCTCTCATTCTATTTTATTTCTCTTTAATATACTTTTTCAAGAAAAGTGGGGGGGGGGGGGGGTTCGAGGCTCTCGATCCCCGCCGTACCTCGGGCCCTGACATGTAGGAATCTCAAGAATCATAATTTTTTTTGGGGTGTAAATTTAGGAATTTGTCATTTTCCAGCTAACACATACAAACGTATAATTTACTAAAAAGTGAGGACAAATTTCGGAAATTATGTCATTTCAGCATTATTTGTTATCAACCGTTGTGGAATTAGAAATAAACCACGTTTGAATTTAATTTCTCCCAAGCCCCCCCCCCCCTCTATCAGTACGCCAGTATCTCCTCTTTTCCTTTTTTCTTTATCTTTCCTTCCTTCTCTCTTATTTTTTTTATTGGGGGGGGGGGGGGGGGTTAACAGCCTGGGAGGCAAGGCCCTTTCGGCCCCCCGATCTCCTTCTCACCCCTTTTCTTTTCTTCTTCCTCTTCTTTCTTTCCCCTTTTCTCCTTTTCCCCTTTTCCTTCTTTTCCTTTCTTCTTCTTCTTTTTTTTTTTTTTTTTTGCGGGGGGGGGGGGGGGGGGGGGCCAAGGCCCGCTCGGCCCCCCCCCCTGGATCCGCGCCTGCCCTGCGCCTCTCCCCTTCTAGAACGCCAGCGTCCTTTTCCCAATTAAGAAACATATGTTTTAGAGCCTATACATGCAGAATTAGAGTTTTTACAAAGTATTTCTTTATATCTCTCTCTCTAATATTTAGTTCCCTCTCTCTCTCACACACACTTTCTAATTCTCTCTCTCTCTCTCTCTCTCTCTCTCTCTCTCTCTCTCCTTCTCTCTCTCTTTCTCCCTCTCTTTCTCTTTCTCTCTCTCTTTCTCTCTCTCTTTATGCATGCATTATACAGAGATGACATGTACTTCCCAATGTAGCGCTACCATAATACTTTTTCCGCAACAGACGAGTTTATTGATGACGAAATAACCGAAATAATCTCAGACGAAATGTCGCAATCCATGCAAGATTCTAGCCTGATATCAATGCGTTTGGTCTAAGTTACTTGTACTCACTTTCTCGTCACGGAGTTTATATCGTAGTTTTCATTTTATTGTAATTATATCCACATTTGTTATAGCATCTATGCAAAAGTTAGATGTAATTATAAAAGTAATTTTGATCAGATTCGATGAAATGAATATTCGACCCTAACTCCAGATACGGAAATGTTTACCCTTAGCTATGTGCAAAGACTAGGCTTAAAGTCCACGCTTATTGATGAAACAACGTGTTTGGTGGTGAAATCTTTCTTCTATAATTATTCCGAGCAGTCGAAGGCTGAGAAAGTTCTGAACACTTTGTCGTGCACTTCCGATCTTGTAAGTATTATCAAGTCTTTTACTAAGCGTTTTTAAACGTTTGTATTCAATTTTTACGAGAGTCTCCGCTCGCGCTCGCGCTCTCGCGTAGACGTAGTGGTAAAGACCGCCGCGGCCGCGGCACTGCATTCCTCGCCGCGCCGAAACACCGGCGAGAGAGTTGTGTATGCATGAAGATGAAGAGAGTGCGAGTCGAGTGCTTGAACTCGAGTCGAAGGCAGAAGGAAGCTCTGTCATGTGTCGATGTGATTATGGTCTTGCATGTTGTGAATAGTAATGTGTGGTTGTGGTTGTGATTGTGACACGTCTTAATTCCACAATACCTGTGGAGGAGAGTAAAGTAAAGAATAGACCGAAAACTTCAGTCTCTCTAATCGTCGGTTGTTCCACTGAGACTACGTCTGGCTCCACTAGACCTCCGATTATAGAGACTGAAGTCTGGGGACCTCTTTCTGTGAGGCACTGTACGGAACAAATGGTTCTGTTCGACCGGACCGCGATGAATAAGATATGCAACAAGATTTTCACTCTTTACATCCTCATAACTGCTGCAAATTACAACACAAATTAAAAATAACATATAGTCTACAGGGCTGTCGTTTAAAGCCGGTAACCGGTAAAACTTGCCGCCTATTCACTCGTTTCTTACCGGCTATAATTCCTATAATAAACCTTGCAAAAATCACAGAAAGTAGATCTAAATCAATGCTAATCCAAAATTTCCTTAATTTCGTCCAAGATATAATTAGTGCCGCACATACACGGCCGCAGTCGACGAAATCCCTTACGATCACGAACGCGACGTCGTCCGTACTTACCTAGACCTATCTATCTAACGTTACATCGCAGTTCTCCCCCCACAGCGCGGCGGCCGAGCCCGCCCGTCCCTACCCCATTGCGATCCCGATGTGCACGCGAGAAGCAATGCACTGCACAAAACATATACACACTGATCATAACAAAACTGAAGCTAGCTCGCTGTAACCAAACTATCCGTTGCCGATTTGATATTTGAAGATCACGGAAACCGGGGCCAACCCTCCCGATTTCATCGGGAGGCTCCCGATAATTGACCCCAACTCCCGACCTTACGATCACCATCCTTATCCTCCCGATTTATTAAAAAAAAAAAAAAAAAAAAAAAAAAAAAAATTTTTTTATTTTTTTTTTTTAATTATGATTTTTTTTTTTTTTGGCGCTTATCATTATATATATATATATATATCTGTGAATTGAATGAGAAATATCGTCTGTTAACTTTAGCATGTAGTAATTCCATTATGTTAAAAGACAAATTAAGAGTAGCGAAAGATTGTTTCAGCATATGGATCGCCGTAACCATGCAATGCGTAGATATTGACACAGAATCCAAATGGCAGAAAATCAGCAAAAGAAGACCAAGAAATGGTCTCAGAAGTATAAGACCGAATACAGTATCAAGTACCCGTGTATTCGGAAGTCTGAAAGGAATTCTTCATGCATTGTGTACAATTTGTATGTTATTTAAAAAAAAGTGGGAATTATTTAACTAAAAACACATGTAAAATGCTGCAAAATAAGGCTCAGATTGCACCAGAGAGCATCTAGAACCCCAGAGCTTCCAGGGCCCTAAGGCGGGCCCTGGACCCCGGCCGCATGGGTCGGGCGCTACGCGCTCGAGATGTGCGTTAAGCGCACATTATTTGGTGTCGGTTACAAATCCTCCCTATGTCTGTTTTCCAAAAGTTGGCATCTCTGCTATACACGTGCGTGCAATGTCTAGAGACAACGTACTTTAGATTCTGAGATGCGCAAATCGGCAACAGAGTTTTAAACTCGGCTGAGTTTAGGCCGGCCACGGCCGTCCCTGGCGGACCCCCGCAGCTAGCTCGCATGATATATGCAGGCTCGCGCTCCGCTAATATTCAGTTAATTCGGTTAATTCATTTATTTTATTTTCATTTATTTCCTTAAAAAAGTTGAATAAACAAATATACAGTGTCTTCACTTTGTCAGGAAAAACAGTGATATAACATTATAAAATGAACAGGAACTGAAGTAAATTCTTAAATGTATTCAATAATTTCATGTCAAAAAAAAATAATTAAATGAGAATTCATATGGGGAGCCAAATAAAAGTCACAAGTAAAAAAAAAATCAAAATCTAGCCTCTGCTGCCCATTATTTAAATACTGTACATGTATTCAACAAATCATGATGTAGAAAGATTGAGTATGGTGCATCATCTCAGTTTAATTAAAAATTACAAAGTAATGGTTCAAAGTGATAAATAATTATCAACTTAATAACTTTTCTTATGAGTTATGATTGTTCATGTAATATTAAACATGAACAATATGTGTGTTTATTACAATATATGTGTAATACAAGGTAGGAAAGATAACTACAAATTTTCTTCTTAGGTATGCACCAGATTGCACGATTTCAAGTGGAAAATCCCAAAAGGTCCCTACCGTGGAAGGGGGGACACCACCCTCCCACACCCTCCCCCCCTCGGTCGCTTCGCTCCCTCGCAGTGATGGTACCTCCTATAAAATTCAAATTACCTCCTTCAAAAATAATTAACAAGACCCCTGCATATATATAGCTTATTTGACTTGCTCATAGCTTGCTCATTTAGATCCTAAATTAATGATTAATCCGAGAAAGTCTCGTCGTCAACATTATCCGTCTTGGTTTTAGTTGATGAATATTCATTTTTTCTTTTCGAACGTCCAATAGCTACCGTAGCTACGTACGAGTCGGCCCAGCTTGACCAACGAACTCCCACGAAACGAGTGCTCTGATTGGCCATTTGGCTATGTTTTGGTAGGTGGACCCGGAAATATATCGGCCGCCGGGTAATATTTCGAATGCATGAACGTACTGCTTCGCGGATCTGAGATACAAATTGGATAATTCATATAAGTAAGTCCGTAAATTACGTATTTAATATTAAGTTATCAAATTTTGATAACTGTAATTAGGACAAATGACATACCGACCTAATTTACATCTGATTTAGAAATCAGAAAATTAGATCTAAATAAAGAAAATCGGGGAGAAAATGTTTTGACAAAAAAAGCTGCCATTATTGGCCTTAGGACCCCCCCACGGTACGAGATCTCTGGGTTGCCATCTGTATTGGGGAATGACAACAAATGTTAGTTTTATTAAAGAAATGACCCAAATCAGATGGTTATTGCTGTCTAAGTAAAGAACTGCCACTAGTGTCAGTTTGACCCCAATGGCGGGAAAATGGTGGCTTGAAACTCCCTCAAAATGCAGGAGGGTTGACAGCCCTGCTATACTATAGCCTCTCTAAAGCGTTGGGAGCCCAACAAATTTAATGGCAAAATTTCACCTCAATTGTATAATGATGTGAAAGAGGATGTCATTTAACACACACTGCTAGGATTTTTAAAACAAATGTGTTTGAAGACGAATATTAATGAAAAAATACAAAACTGGTTTTCTGTATAGTCTACAACACAAAACCCAAATATAAAAATAATTCATATGAAATGACTTCATAGTGCTTTTCTCTGGTTTTAATTTTCAATTTGATTTACAGGCTTTCTATAGAACTTTCTGAATTGTGGTCGCTTGCTGTTAGCTTCACATCTTCAAGATGGCAGAAACAGAAGTAAAAACAGAAGGTGGTGGAGCACCCTCTGCTTTGGAGAAAAAGGTTGCAAGACAAGTTGAGGTAAAGACAAAATTCTTTATTCATCCTCAAAAAATTATTCTTCAAAATTGTATTCATCCTCATATTGTTTTCATCCTTGGTGATGTAGCAAGAAACTGTATTCCAATCACATTTGATGTTTTAGTCTTAGCTTCCCAGGACGGATGCCTCCGAACTTTGACTTATGATTATTAATGGATATGTTGCCTGGGACTCTATTTAAACACTGTTTGTCTCCAAGATTATACTTGTTCATTAACATTTATAAAGGGAAGGCACCAACATTAATGTTATTGGTTTTTACTATTACATTTGTGTTTTATTTAAAGGCACACTGCCATACTTGTAGCTACTTGCTCCCTCTATATAGAAAACTTCCCCAATCGGTGCCTGTTGGTCCCCCATGATCCTCTTTTTCTTATGTTAAATGAGAGCTGAGTTAATGAGATAGCCACCTGTCACAGTGACCTCGATGGCTCGCTGTGTGGTCTAATCCCTTCTTGCCCAGTAGTGGTGACGGTCTTTAAGAAATAGAAAATTGAAAAAGGATATATTTGAATTTGAAATTATATCTAAATGCAGAAGAAAAAAGAAATCCTCACCTTTTTTTTCTCATTTTGATTTTCTCCTTATTTATACAGTACTACTTTGGAGATGCCAACCTGAAGAGAGATACTTTCCTGCAGCTACAGATCAGAGAAGACAATGGCTGTATCCTTTTATATAACCGGCTAATTTATTGAATCTCTTCATATGGTACAGTCAAACCTGTCTATGGCGACCACCCAAGGGAAACACAAAAGTGGTCTTTGTAGACAGGTTCCTTTAGTACATGTTTCAATGAGAAACCATTTTCAAGGGAAACAAAAAATGTCATCTTTGTAGACAGGTGGTCACTAAAAATGCTTCCATTTTACGGACAGGCCCATACTATTTAATCTAACCCTATGGCAGAACATGGCAAAGCTGTTACAAATAAATATGGACATTTAACAACAAAAAAAAGAGACATGTAGGGATGACGGTTAAGTAACTCCGTGCAAATTATGATCTAAAATTTGGATCTCTCTCTGTTGTTGTCCCTCTGCTTTTCGGAGATCAGCGAGTTCATCGCATTCAAAGTAGTAGGCTGCTGTAAATATGCTATATAATCCTTAGTTGGAGATTATGGAGTGCAGGCGATAGGCATGAATTCATATGGTAATGGGGAATGTTTAAAGAAGATTGTGGTGGTTAAAAGATTTGTCTGATTTTGCTGCTGATGATTATGGTAAAGATTAAAAGATGACAATAATGATCATGATGAGGATGGTACTGATAATGATATACATGTATACTAATGCTTCTCCCTGCTGATGATAAGGATGCTCTGTTTGAATATGAGTTTGCCATCTAAAACTCTTGAAGTCGTACTGTACTAGAAGCACTACTACAAAATCCCCTCTAGTGCCATCTCCTGTCTGTTGTAGAAGTACAGTCCCGTAACTCACTGCTTTCCCAGCTGCACTGTTGGATCTTGCACCGAGTCCTTTGTCTGCCAAGTGGAAATAATTCACTAGGGTAGCACTATTGGCAATTGACCATGGGAATAAACTACGCATGGGCAGAAAATCAATCAGTTCAGTATTGCTTTAATTAGCGTTGGAAGTATGGTTTCCTTGACACTGTTGCATTGAATAAAGGGGTTGCACTTGAGACCATGATCAAGTTCAACAGACTGAAAAGCCTGACCACAGACTTTGATCTCATCGTTGCAGCTCTTGAGAAATCACCTTCTGGTCTAATGGAGGTGAGTCAAACTTAATTTCCGAATAGAAAATAAAACTGATTTGCTGTTCAAATCATATTCAGTTCAGTACAGTAATATGGTCAGTGACTTCATAGACACATTTTAAAGGATGAAGTATCATTTTCATGCAAAGATGAAAGTTCAATTCAATTCAATTTATTTTGCAATATAAAAATCAAAGTATACAAAGTAACAGTAAATTTTAACTTTATTTTAAAAGGTTATATGCGGGGCTTTCCATGAAGTTTGCGAAAACCTGTGAAGTTGGATTGCCCATTACAGAAAGTGGTTGTAATATGCGTATATCTATCCTAAAATGGAAGAAAATAGTTTGTTTGCGTGCCTCCATATAATGCACAAAAATAACAAACAGATTAGAATTTCTTCAAATTATAATCTGCATTTGTATTTATCCACAGCACTTTAAGGTTAAATAATGCCTACAGTGTTGTTTGTAGAGGGTCAAATGCATTAATCACAAGGGTAGATAGATTTTCTTTTTATCGAACAGTATTGTCCCGGTATCAGAATTTTTTTTCAAAAGGTCTACGGTCCTTGCATTTCAATGATATTAAAATGATCATTGAGTTTGTACCAATTTGTGGAATATACCAGTTTACTAACATATTCTTTCTTTCCTGGGGACCTAGTGACATGTTATTCCATTAACATGTTTTTGATTAATGGACTACAATACTTGGAATCCTGTCTACATGCATTACTTGTTGGTATGTCCGGCAATCCTCGGACAAGCTTTCATGTTGTCTAGAATAACCTTTATCTAAAAATTATGCATAAATGTTGAATGTGTTAGTAAACCGGTCTCTTGTCTGACTTTGTTCTTTGTAGATAAGTGAAGATAAATTGAAGATCCGAAGAGCAGTGAGCAAGCCTCTACCTGAAGAAACCGCTGCGTACTGGCAGTCTATGAGAGCAAGGAGTGTCTACTGTGTAAGTACATTTCTATTTTAAAGAAAATAAACACTTTAAAATATTTGTATCAGATATATTGTACTGTATGTTGCCAGAGTATTTTGCAAAAGGAAATTTGTAAGTTCGATAGTCATGGAAAGATCTTGTCTTTGGTAATGATAGTTTGTGCTGTGTACAACACAAACTTACGTAGGCCTTACGTGGTGATATGTGCATTATAAAAATATCCATTACTATTATTGTACTAGTTTAGTTCTTATTCTAACATAATTCCTTACTTCGACCCTGTACCTGACACTACACTTACATCTTGAGCCTTACCTAAAGACTCGGTCACAAATGCCATTACGAACTGCTACGAACGCCGTACGAAGGATTTTCAGACAATGGAAATTTGGGAAGACAAATAATCGTTCGTACGAACCTTTGTGACCGCTCCATTAATAAAACCACATCAAAATTCTATCCCTTACCTTGTCAAATAATGTTGTCGCAAATCTGTTTAAATTTCTTGAAACATGTAATACAGAGGTGACATTGTAAGAAATGTTGGTAACATGATATGATAGAATTCCATTTGAAATTTAAATGTGTCATAACTGTGTTCCTTTGAAATGATTCCTTGAATTTATAGAAAGGATTTCCCATTGACGCTAATCTGGACACGATGCAAGAGTTCATGGATCAGTTTGGAGAGTGCGTTCACATCCAACTCAGGAGAGACAAGGAAAAGAAGTTCAAGGTCAGTCACAATATCACTTCTGTATCTCGTAAGGGCATGTATGGGTTTATCCAGGACTCCTCCCCCTCCCCGCATTATTGCAATATTCTAGAGGTGATGAAGACAAGAGCACAATGCGTTTTAGAAATAGAAAAGTACAACTGTGTTTCTGTAATAAAATACATATGCTGTATGATAACCCAGAGGTAACCCCATAAACGCACTACTTTGAAAGAAAATTAAAGATCAAATGAAATCATTTTCATCAAATTCTAGGTAGAAAGAAAAAGGAATTACACTGCAGTCTGGTATACAGGGTTTGTAGCGCCATTTTTCTGGCAGTTACAAAGTGTTTTCCCTCTACAGTATTTTCTTTTGTTTCATCTGTGGCAGTGCTGTGAAAGAAACTTTACAGAAAGCTGATTCCCTCTTTCAAAAGTTGTTTTCCCATTCTCATAATGTTTGTGTCGTTATTTTACATTGCAGGGTTCCATCTTTGCAGTGTATGAGTCTGTGGAGTCGGTCAAGAGGTTCCTGGACGCAGAAGACCTCAAGATTGGTGACCAGGAGGTGAACAAAATGAAAAAGTGAGTATTGGAAGCTCTCTTACAGCCTTCTCGTAAACTAATGATTATGGAACCTCTTTTGCCATATATTTGTTTATTTGTCTCTTTGTAACTGTCTTGTAGATTGTTTTGTTTTATTTTGTTTTAAAATATGTTAGTTGATTGTTCTTAATGGGTTGATACCCCGTCAAAACTCAGTTTTTTTGCACCCACCTCACATTCTATTTTCCTGTATTTGCCTTGTATGATTTTATATCATATGCCCTAGTATATATTTAATGGATTTGAAATAATTGAATTGAACTGAATTGAATTGAATTGAATTGAATTGAATTGAATAGAATAGAATTGAATTGAGAAACGGCGTATTTCTTTCTTTCTTTCTTACCTTATATTTTTGCTTAATCATAAACTTGCACTTTACCAAATTTGCACATTTGTTCATGTTTATCTGTGCTTAAGTCTTAAGATTGCAGAATTGGCACATAACTTTCAGAAGTTTTTTCAGAATTTTATATCAGTGTTATGGGTGAATATGCTTCCAACTCGAAAGATTATTTGAAACCCATGACTGGCAACAGAAGTACTAATATTAATACATCATTACTAAATGCCTTTTCAATGACTCACTCTTTAACTCTCATTCTCTTTCTATTCTTTAGGGATGATTACATCAAGATGAAGGCTGATGAAAAGAAGTCAAGAAAGGACGATGAAAAGAAGAAGAAATTAGAGTGAGTGATTATCAATGAAATCAATAACACTCCATGCAAGATGTTTCATATGCATGTAAACTAGAGCACACTCCATGGGAGAGATTTCTTCTTTAGAAGAAAAAAAAGTTTCGGGTATTTGAGGTCAGCTATCTGAGACAATTCAGCAAAAACATATTTAAATGAAGAGGTATTTGTCTGCAAGATCTCTGCTGTCAGACATTGATAATACCAAGCCATTTATAGTCCATGGTAGATCATACAGACAGTTCTACTCACTCAAAATAGCAGAAAATCATTTCTCAAGATATTTGATGTTCTGCACAAAGGTCTGGACGAGCTACATGTAGGTGATGTGGTTGATTTAATGTTACTTTTCCCCATCCCTTGGAGTGTAGGACAATTCCATTGTCTTTGCTTTTTTCTCAGTATGAAGTGAATTTATTTATTGTTTTTTTCATCTACCGATCTCAATATCATACTAATTGTTAACCTGCAATATTTCACAGAAAGTAATTGACATTGTAAATGTATAGGTGTGTGTGCAAATCCCTAACAAAGAGAACTAATCTCCAATCAGAATAAAATAAGAATTTACTGAAGAAAAGATGGTGAGAATGCACTAAGGCTGTGCACAACAGTGTAATGAGGTACCCGAGTACACTCCCAGGCTCACAAGCGAATACTCGAATATTCGGACGCCATGTTTTTTTATAATTTTTTTGAATTTTTTTAAATTTTTTTTTGATTTTTTTTTTGATTTTTTGATATTTTTTTTGTTGTTGATTTTTTTGCCACCACCATACCACTCGGCAGTTTCTCAGGTCCCTCGCCGAAAACGCATGCAATTTTACTTCGAGTTGCAGTTGAAGGCGCCGATTTAATAATAATAACAGTAAACAATGCTGTTTTAAAAACCAAAGATGGCAGAATAATCCATTGTCCTCCAAGTCCAAACAGAAATCTGGACATTTGGTCCCAGTTTCTGAATGGTGAGTTTGACAGTGCTTGAGTTGGGAAACATTTTTACCGTCGGTACCATGCCAGCGGCCGCTGCTCTCCCTGGCACGGGTAAGCGTGGGCCTGGACATTTTTTTTTTTTTTTTTTTTTGCGGCCGAATATTCGAGTAAGAGAAATCGTACCCGAGTAGTTGTCAACCATGCGGGTACTCAAGCATTCGACTACCCGTCGCAGCCTTAGAATGCACAGTGTTTATAAATATTCTTGTGTATATTTTGACAGGAGATTTGTAAAATCTGTTTTGTATTGTGAAATGCTTGCTTTTGTCAAAAGTAGGGCAGACTGATGCCATTCATAAATGTTTTTCTTGAAATGTATGGTTAATAATTGATTCATTCTATTTTTACAGACAAAAAGAGCAGAAGGAAAAGGACCAAGTGGAAGCTATGCAGGTAAGATTACCTCCCCCCCCCCCCCCCCCTCCCAGCTCACACCCACAAAGGCACTCTCACACTTATACAAATAGCTTAATGAACAAAGAAGAGAATACACACTATTTGTCAATGACTTCCTCCCACATGTGAAGATATTTGTTGAAACAAGTTGAGAGACACAAGGTGTCTTATGATATGTATAGAAAAAGAGAGAGAAGTTACTCTGTGAGAGCTGTTTAATTACATGTTACCAGTTGTACATGTATGTACAGTATGCGATCTCACATCATTATTTAATATTTGATATACTCTGAAGTCTATTTCAAGGTGTTCAACTCATTCATCCAGTCATCATTCCATCTGTTCGTTCATTCATTCATTCATTTTATGTTTTTATTGCCATTCCTTCCCTATTTCAGAGTGAGTTTGATGACTATGAGAAGGGTTGTATCCTTCACTTCACTGGAGTCAACGACCAGACATCCAGAGAAGACCTCAAGGAACTCTTCGGTGATCATGGAACTATCCAGTGGGTCGACTTTGAGAGAGGACAGACAGAGGTAAGATTGATCAAAGACATGGGCTTATTTTCTTTAAAGATGTGCTGATCCTGATTCTTCTTATTGTTACAATTACTAATCAATCATATTTTCATATTGTTCTTTTGCAACTGTTATCCATAAAGTACTTCACAATTAAATTTTAAAAAGGTTTTAGCATTTTAGAGCCTTTTACAGGTTTGTTGAAATAGAATTGAAAATTACACCCTTATCTAAATCTGTGACGTCTGAATCATCATTCTCATTCCTGTGTCAATATTCTTGGTTTTTGAGTGATTTGATTATTGTTATTATTTTCTTTTGTGATAACAAAGTCATGTTTTGCTTATTATGAATCCTATAATAACATTTGACAATTATACAAACATTATTCTTTCTCTGTTTTACTGTACTTCCAGGGCACTATCCGCTTCAGCGAGGACACCAAAGCACAAGAGACTCTGGACAAGATTAAAGCAGCAACAGAGGGCGCCATTCAAATCCGAGGCTGTGAGCTCACACTGCGTGTACTCGAAGGGGAAGAGGAGGAGCATCATTGGATGAAGGTGTTTGAGGATAAATCAAGGGCAAGGCTCAAGAAGCAACAAGGTAATATTAAGATGTAAACATTTTTTTTCTTTGTTTTTTATCCATAATTTCGGTTTGTACTCATACTATATTTATCATGGTTTTGTATTATGATAATGATATATTTGAAATACATGTGTTTCATTTTAATTTGTATTATGATAATGATATATTTGAAATACATGTGTTTCATTTTAATTTGTATTATGTATGAGTCTTTTTAACCAAATAAAAAAAAAAGATGTAAGAATAGAGGTTATGGTTTGCTTATTCATGGCAATCTTCAGGCAAAGTCAAACATGCTTTAACAACCTCCTGCAGAGAAAGACAAATTTTCTTGCCTCCATTGAGTGGTCTTTATATGCAGGTTCCACTGTAATACCATTTTTGCACTGTAATTAATGTGCAAGTTATGTTCTCATAGAATGTGCTAAAGAAACCTACACACAAAGAACACTTGCAATGACATCCACTTTGTCTTCCTTGAGTGGTCTTTATACATGTTATGTATTTCTCACTGTATGTCGTCTTCATTGCAAAATCAATTTATATTTGACGGTGTGCAGGGAGGAGAGGAAGGAAGACGAAATGGTTTGAGAAGCGAGATAACCGACGTGGAGATCGAGGAGGAGACAGGGATCGTGGAGATAGGGATAGAGAAGACCGATATCAGGGCAAGAAGACAAAGTTTGAGGACGATGAAGAAGGAGGGAAGGGAGCTTCAGAAGGTAGGTTTATTATAGAACTTTGCCGAGGAGGCTACTTTTTTCCCCCAAAAAATATGTGGAATAAATGTTATTAAACTTGTTCTACAGCCTTTTCACACACAGCTAAAATTCTATAAACATGACTAGTAAAAACGTGTTTCGAACGTGTTTAAACTAATCACGAGTCTTTCACACACAGAAATTTCGGTGCGATCGTTTATCGTTTCGTGATTAACTACTGCTCGTAAAATGCGCAGTAGTGCCATTGCGCATTGAAGGTCATGTCACATCAATCAAGGCGCACGCTCCATCCAGTTTAAACACGAATAACCTTTCACATACAAAATGTCAAGCTCACTAGATACGAACTTCGTATCTGCTGCCTGCTTTTAGGGGCGTATGGATCGCGACTTCGTATCTATCCCAACATCGTATAAACGATGTTCACACTGGGAAATTTTGTCTATAAACATGTTTTAAACTGTTGAATTAAACACAATGATTCTAATCACCTCTAGATACGATGAATTTTAGCTGTGTGTGAAAAGGCTGTTAGAAGGCTATCCATCCATACACACAAAGCCACCATATATTCATTCAAGGGTGACATATCGTAAATTGCAGAGGCTGATTTTTGTATCTGTTTGTAATGTTGAAACTAAGAGGAGATTACATGCATTATGGAAGTAGAGTTCAAATTAGAAATAGACCAAGAGTGTTCTTTGTTGGTATTCCTTTTCTTCAGGAAATCTTATATTTTCATTCTTTTCTATTTTATTTATTGTTTTCTTCTTTCCTTTTTCCCTTTTGTGTTTCTGCCGTTCTTCCTTTCTATTGTTCTTTCTATCTTTCTCATTACTTTTCCCTCCTTTGTTCTCTGTCTCTTTAAACATTTCTTTCATTTTGACTCTGTCTCCCTTTCATTTCCCCATCACCTTCATCTTTCTCACTTCAGCCTGTACTCGTTTATTATTTACTACCCATTGTTTCTTTTCTCTTTACTTTGTATAATTATCTGCGGACATTGGAGCCCAGCCTTTGAAAGTCCAATGGCCTCTGCTGGCTCCTCCATATTCTTTGTATTATTTATATATTTAATATATGTATTGTATAATGTATATGTATTATGTATTGTTGAATGTATTTCTTATGAGAAATGGAAATAAAATGAAACAGAAAAAAAAATGAAATTGAAAAAAAAAAAAAAAATTCTCATCACTTACCTTTGATTTCTTCTTCATAGCTGTAAAACCAGAGCAAGGAGTCAAGAGACCGGCGGATGACGGTGATGCCGGAAAGCCCTCGCCGAAGAAGGAGAAAACAGAGGATTCTTAACCGCTCCCAATCTGAATAGTTAAAATCTAGTTGGACTTTAGTTTCATGGACACTGTTTTGCTGTCGATTGCCGAATGAGTCTCAGCTGCTCTTGGCTCTTGGAGTACATGTACACAAATTGAATTTGGAAGAGTAGACTTAGTTTGGGATGCAGAATGATAAAACTTCAGGGCGCAACATTCAACAAATTGGAAACCTGCTTTTCTGAATGCACTGCTGATACAACTATGCTATCTTGGTACAGTAAGACTTTCTTTAGGAACCACCTTTATAGAAAGGCCACATCTTACGTTTCCCTTGAAACATCTGAGTTAATGGGGGCCAATCACTAATCATTCTGTCTCCTTGTTAACAGTTGGACTGTTTGGTGTAGATATTTGTGGATGTGATTTTATGTTTTTGAACAATTGTAAAATTTTACTTTTTTTGTGATTGGCCCATCAGAGAATTAAATTCATCATTTTCTTTTCAATGTGGTAAATGTTTTATTCCTTAGTCAAATGTGTAGAAAAAAAAAAATCACATTGTATATTATACATGACTTTCTTGTTTTTAAAACAATATTTGATGTCTCTAGTGCTCTTCAGGTATTTAATTTTCCTTCTATGTTTGTTAAAAAAGTAACTTCAACAAAAGTTTTATTTGATTTCAGACTTTATGTACATGTGTGTATGTACTAAAGTTGAGGTTTTATAAGTTAATCATGTACAGTCAAAATTCATATTTCAAAGAAAAAGAAAAATGTATATTCACTCATTGAAAAGTATCTATTTGTACACATACACCTGTACAGTACTTGTTTTAGTGTAATGTGCATTGAAAGCTTTCTATCTAAAATACCCAGATAGAATCTAGGATTAGAGATGTTTAGCGAGTCTTTGTGCTCAAAACTGAAGCTAAATTTAAGCCCTAAAAAATTATCTTTTTCTGTAATTTTTGTGGTTGATATTTTGTGTACCAGTACATGCTAATGTTCTCAAGAATAATTTCACAACTTTTTAAAAGATATCGATTCTGACTGTCAAATGAACAGTGTTGCTATGGAAAGTGATTTTTATAATAAATGCAAAATTCACAATTGTTTGTGCAAAATGAATGTTTGATTCTTCTTCTTCTGTTAATCTTCAAAGGGCTACTCACAGCCTATCACGAAGATCAGGAAGATTACCAGTTGTGTTTGCAAGAAGTGTAGCGTATTAACGTACATATTAAGATGAAACAAGCTTTTCCTGTCTCCCTTCCCTCTGTCTCTCTCTCTCTGTTTATTTTTCTGCTTTTTACATCACTTATTCCTTTCATAGAGCTAACAAACAAAATCCACACCAGAAATTTAGCCATAACACATGTCATTGTATATTGTAATGTGCAACATTTAATGCTCATATTCACCTTACATTAGCAGCCAACATTACACCAAAAGCATGATTTATATCAATTAAGTGTAGCGCTTACAAAAACATAACAGAATGTACAGTATTCAAGTATCAAATATAATTGCACATAATTGTTAATATAATAATCATAATAAGGTAGGCCTGTTGCTATACAAAATCAAATGGATTTTCTATATACATCAAAGAATATTAACAGAACTATTAACAGAACTTTAAATGAATGAACATAAATAATATTGTTTATAATTTACACT
The DNA here is from genome assembly GCA_035222895.1 of Strongylocentrotus droebachiensis. Classification (NCBI taxonomy): domain Eukaryota; kingdom Metazoa; phylum Echinodermata; class Echinoidea; order Camarodonta; family Strongylocentrotidae; genus Strongylocentrotus; species Strongylocentrotus droebachiensis. The sequence continues at coordinate 25,962 of JAVYIG010012216.1, read as the reverse complement.
GTATTTAAAAAATGAAAAAAAAACATATTTAACTGATTTGAAGAAATGTTTATAGTGCTAAATTGAACTTAATGTTCTTTTCTCGGGTCCAAAAAGTAAATGAATGTGCTGTTCATGTATAAATCCAAGTAAATAGAGACAAAGAGGAAGATGGGATGAGGGAGACAATAATAGAATAAATAAAAACTCTTTGAATGGCTAACACCCCTGCCAGACACCATCGCTCATCTCAAGAGCATCTTGAGCGCCCAAATAATGATATACATATCATAAACACATTTATAAAACAAAATGAGTTGCGCAAGGAGACAAAGTCTTGTTTTTCACATGTAGAATAGCCCTGTGAACACTATAGGCAAACCAACAGAATGCACAATGACTGATAAGTATATCACTTCCCCATCCCCCCCCCCCCCCCTCCCTCAAAAACATAATAGGCTTCCCACAGAAAATTCTACAGTACCAGGTACACTAAATATCCAATCAAAGTCGCATCTGAGGGTACAGCTTGGCTTCCAATCCTTTCAATATGTTGCCCCACGCCTAGGGAACAAACTGCCTGCATTTATGAGATATAGTACTTCACTTGACTCTTTAAAAAAACACATCTGAAAACATATCTCTGTAATAAACAATGTCTAAGATACTGTAAGTTAAATTGCATATACCCTTACCATGTACTAAGCAACTACCAGCATATAGCTTGCTAAAAGAAATGTTAATGGTAAACGAACAAAATTATAATAATGGCAGTTACAGAACGAACGCAATATATTAACAATTTGTAATATACAGCACAAATAAGACAGAGTTAAATATATGTGTCTTTAGTGAAGGATTATATTACTATATCAATTATACAGAAATGTTGATTAACGAGAGCATGTCATTCCCTAATCTGATTTTTCTCTTTACAATGCATGCTCCTTTAATGTATGAATGCGAGACGCAGGCAAATGTCAGACAATGGACCTTTCTTTTAAATTGTTATAGAGTTTTCACTCTTGCAATAAAAAATGAAATGGAAAAAAAGAAGGCTAAAGCTCTCTCGTGCACAATTGCAGATGAAAGAATCAACAGATGCTACTGAGCGCACATCTAGTTATGGCAATATTTTTCACTATGAAGTTCATTATACATATTTCTTACCTAATAATCTTTACATTAAAAGCGTTAATGTGTTCATACACTTGAACTAATATCAAAGCATCGATAGTCTGCAATCTATAATGACGTATATTTAAAAATAACTTTCTCTTGAATATATATTTATTCCATGGCAGTAAAATATAAAGTTCAACACACTTTATCCGAAATCAATGAAATTTTCTCAATTTCAAATCATCTATGACTAAACATTCTAATATGGTGTTGTATAAATAAAAAAGAGTGTCTACTCCGTAGCATACATGAATTGGTAATTTCAAGCTGCACATCATTGATAGAGATTAGGTTGATGATAAACTCACAAATGAACAAAACCGGTTAGAGCAGTGACATTGGTCATGGATATTCCAGTTTTATATTATATCACATACATGTACAGTAGTAATAATAATAAAATTCCGCTTTTATATAGCGCTTTATAATACAAATGTCTCTAAGCGCTTTACAGATATACTATTACCCCAGTCATTGGATTCAGTGCTTGCCCGCACACACTGTGTGCACAATCTCCACTCCCTGGAGAGCAGGCGTTACTTGACGCTCAAAAACTGTTTAACCAACAATGACGGTCGCATCCTACCAGGTACCCATTTAACACCTGGGTGGAGAGTAGCGATTGCAGTTTAATATCTTGCCAAAGGATATTAGTACCTCTAAGAGGACTTCACTATCTACCCTGCCAATGAAACCAAGAACATAAATAAAACTGTTGTGACAATGGCCATTCATATTGCAACCTAGTTAGATTGACAGGATCATTGCTGTATTGGTTCTGAGTTCTTGTTCTTCATAGTCCACATAGGATCAAGGCCACTGAATGGATCATCGGGATCGACCTTATCAATGCTATCCTTGAGTCCCCCTTTCCCGTCCAAGAAATCAGCCTTGGACACCTTCTGCTTGGTCTGGCCCTTCTCCTTCATTGAGAAGTTCTGCGGCGTAAGGTCAGCCAGGAGTGACGGGAGGGATGAACAACTAGGTCCTTCCATCGATCCGGAACCCTCCGAGGTGTTGTCGGCCTTGTCCTGCTTGGTGCTGGATTCAACAACGTCCGGTGCGACGAAGTTCTGCAGCGTCTGGGAGAAGACTTCAAGGTTGTTGACCTGAAGCTGGTCAAGGGATCGGGGCTTTTGGTTGGAGTGGGCCGGCGAGGAGGTGAAGGAACTGATTCCCGAGGGGGTACTGCTTCCTGTGTCACTCAGCAAGCCCTGGGTGGAGCTGCTGGCAGGATCCTGGAGACTGTCTCCAGTCATACCCTGGAACACCATGTCTCCATTCACCTTATCCCCAACAGTCTCCTGCTGGATACCACCGTCTCCGCCATTGGACTGCGCTGGTGCCACATTCTCTACTTCAGCACACTCGCTGGGGACGACCTCTTCCTTTACCGTATCAGTAGCAGGAGGTTGGTTGGGTTTGACACTGAATTTGGAGATGCGGGAGATGAGGGTGTCGACGTTGTCGGTCCCCATGATGACATCAAACGAGTTGAGCCTTGACGGCGCAAGCTTAGCATCAAGGGGAGAGGCAGCCGCTACACTCTTGGTTGCAACTCCACCTAACCAATGAAAAAATGTTGCTCAAAAGGTCAATAAGGGAACACATTTTAAGAAAGGGAAGCCATTCTTAAATTTGGTAATGGAATTGTTTTAATGCAGACTTTTTTTCCAACATTGGATGTGGGCGACAATCAAATCAATAGTAAATAAATAAAGCAAATACCAACATGAATAACAAGTATTGAAATATATCTCTCTATACAAATGAATATTTTTATCCAAATAAAGATTCACGATTCATTATTTCTCTCATCCTTTGTCCAGCGTTGCATCTCTCCTTTTCGTATGGCTCTATTGTTCTTTATCAGGCAACAACTCTACTTTTCTTTCTCCAGAAATGGTACTTCTTTATATTCCTTCGCTATTTCTGCTCTTCTTCTCCATTTCTCTTCGTTATCAACTCTCAATAAACACAATTTTTCAAACCCTCAATCCTCTGCAAAAATGTAATGAACTTATTTTACAAAACAAAGAACACCCAATTGGATCATCCTTGAACGAATACCTCTTATGAAAACTGTCACAAAAATTTATCATCCCCTTAGAGGTAGTTATCCTACAAATCTGTATACAATGTATGTTAACTCACGTTTAGCAAGAGCGTGCCGAGCATAGCACAGAATAGCATCATAGCTGAACTTCAGTTGTTCCTGTGAATACAAATTATGTAGATCAATGAGAAATATGTTGAGTATCAAAATATGGGAATTACAAAATACGTTAAGCAGATTATAACCGACAGAAAATAACAATAAGTATTAACTACATGTATCGCTGAAATTTTGAAAGCATAAGTCTTATCAATTTGACAATTTCTCATACACAAGCTCACCTAGACCTCATAAAATTTGACCCCTTCAACCGTTTTAAGTGCTGATATTATTACAGGTGTATCAATTCAGTCTAAACAGCAATGTACTACATACAGTGTATCTCATAGACAAAGAAATGTATACATTTATCATGTGCATTAGTTCCTATGCCTGTTAAAGAAGAATATATGAAATTCAGCCACTGCAGTCCCATATTACGCATTTCAATTTGATCCATCTTTCTGCTTTACTTCAAAAGCAATCATTACAATACATGATCATCATAGTAACATGTAGAAAGAATGCCACATAAATACAAGTAGATCGAGATCCAGTCTTTTACCTTCTCCGATATCATCCACTTTCTCTGGAGGCGCAATTTCTTGACGACCTGTGGTATGTCGGCGATCCCATGACCCTCGTTGATTTCACGGGCAGTGGTGTAGACCAAACAGAACACACCAGTTCTGTCAATGCCGGCACTGTTGGGATTAAAAACATCTTGGTAAATCAAGAGAATACTTTTTAAAGTCAAATTCATGGACATTGAGAGTGTGAAAGAAAGAGAAAATGAGAGGTCATATTTAATACAAGGAAGGAGATTAAATCATCAAGAAAGGTGAGATCTACTGTAAACCAGAAACTTTCAAGTGCGTAGAATGTTCACAAATTTCATACATACTTCAGAATTGCTATTTAGCCGCTAGTCGCAAAAATGTCTGATTTAAAGTATTAAGCAAGGGTTCAATTATAACATGGAGAAAGGGATCAAAGTAAATATAGAGATAGAAAATTAAAACAAAAGACACAGGTAGCAACTGAGATATTGCATTTTCACTTTACTTATTAATGAAAAGTTAGCACTGCTTTCTCACAAAATATCTATTGAATAAGGAAATGTCAAACAAAGTAACCTAAGACCTACAAAAAATTTGAATTCCTCACCTGCAATGCACCACTATTGGGATCTGTGTCTTGCGTTGCTGAGAATGGTAGCTCTGAACATCATCAATGAACTGAAGCAGGACACCGGGGCTCCTAGGGACTCCACTGTAAACATAACCATCAAATGAAACCAATATTTAGCATATGTCTTTGCCTTGGTTCCTTGCAAAAGATTCTACTAGAATTTCTTCAACAAGATTAATCTCCCCTCCGTCCCGTGGAAAGGAATACATGTACAATTTTTCTGTTTGGAACCAGAATGGCGTGAACTCAAATCATTATAAATGTTCACTATTATTATTATTATTATTATTTTACACAGAGTTACTGCCCTTCTGGCTCCAGACGAATAACTGATCATCTACAAATAGTTATCATTAACTTGCTTTTTCTCAGAGGTAAATTGGTACGAGGTGAGAGAAATACGGCTTACATATATATATATATATATATATATATATATATATATATAGATATATCTTCAAGGTCAGGATAAGGTACTTCGTAGGCATCTTTAGCATCTCTTAGGATGGATATGTATGAATTATAAGACACAGAGCTTTCAAACTTACATAGCTATTAGTACCAATATTTTTAATACCGTTTTCATTTTCATTATTGTCATCGTCATCATCAGCATCATCATCATCATCATCACCACCACCACCATCAATATTGTCAGAGTTATCCTCATTGCCATTTGAATCCACTTATATCTATCAAACTAATCATCAACAGTTGGATGTTCCTGAGAATAACTTACAACTCTGGCCAGGCGGTAAACTGTAGATGTGTGATGGTCCTCATCTGTCTGGTAGGAAGATGGGTCAGATGGATGATCCGTTCCACATGGTAGTCTGTCGTCCGTTTGGACTGAAGGCTGACAGAGATGTCACCAAACTTCTGGGCAGCCCCTTTGTCCTCTGGCCAGTAGCTGACAAAGTTTGTTGATCCCTAGGGATTGTAGGCAGTGTGTAAATTATGTTCAAGTCATTCAAGTGAAATAAATATTTCATTCCATAATGTATGTGTATTTTTTTTCTTCAACATATGCCAAATCCTCAGTTACAAGTAGCCGACAACATTTTTTGCATTGAATTATTACAGTGGTCTATGGATTCAAGTAGTATTCTGCACTTTACAGTGCACACTCTCTCTGCTCCAGTCAATCATCATTCTACAGGTGCCCATATTATGCTAACCAAATCACAATGATTTTACATCCTACTGGGTACCCATTGCACACCTAGATGGACAGAAGCTGTAGATAAAATCCTTAGCTGAAGAATATAAGTGCCGTACCATGGCTTGAACCTGAGACCTTTGCATTCACAGTAAAAAGATTAAAACATTGACTTCAATGCCTCTATATAATCTATCCATGAAAGTAACATCACTTTCATCATCAATATCTTCATCACCGTAATAACCTTTATCCTACATATCAGAAATCACTGTGGAAAGATACTAAGGTTGGCAGCTTATTCATGTACATTATGAACCCTGTATTGAGATACACTGTAACTATCACAGGAATGGTTACATCAATCTATTTTCTGTTACTACTTCTTGTTCCCCTTCTGTCTTGGACCACTGCATTGTTATAAACCAATGCTCCAAACCTTCTCTAGCACTGCTCACCTTTCCTGTAGCTGGTTTGGAGAGCAGCATGACAATGATTGAAGCCTGCTGTTCGTACACCATGAGCCAGAAATCATTGAGGGATGGCTGGAGAGGAGCTTGGGTTGCTATGAAGCAAGGGCTGGTAGGGACAACGTCCTTGATGGAGCTAGCGTTGATGTAGTCATCCCTGGTCCCTCGAAGACACACTCTGTTATGGTCATCTGGTACCAAGAAGATGAATAAGACAATTTACCTTTTCTGTCCCATCAAGTTTTAAACATTTCATAACTTGATTTCAAGAGGTTATTGTTGACTTTGAGGGGTCAGTGACACAAAGACGTATGTCCATTTTGAGAAAAAGTGGTTTAAAGCACTGAGCACTTGGGTCTTAAGGAGTTAGGTCTATGTTTCACTAGCCATTGACTTCATTGGGGTGTTGGGTGGAGTTTCTTTGTGTTTCCCGAAAAGCCCACATTTTTCTGAACATTTCGATATCAAATACTCATTTTGGCAAAATTTGGAGTTACATCTTTGTGTCACTGTACCCTTGACTTTTACTATTTTTGCATAGTTTAATAGAATTCAAAATGCGTATTTTGCTTCAGGAAGAAAAAGGTAACTGTTCTTAGTCCAAACATATTGTCCAACAATCACATTCTGGGGTGTGGTTTGCCATCCAGGGCACAGAAGGGCTTAAGTTTATTTATGAAGAGTTCTTGCAACGGAAGGAAAATGGAATCAATCCTCATACTTTGAACATGTACAATGAGAACAAACTACAATAGTTCAAGGTAAATATCTCAATTTCAATAAGTGGAGGAGGATGATATCAACGAGATGATATCAACGAGATGATATCAACGAGATGATATCAACGAGATGATATCAACGAGATGATATCAATGAGATGATATCAACGAGATGATATCAACAAGATGATATCAACAAGATGATATCAACAAGATGATATCAACAAGGAATAACATATCTGCTCACATGGCATGATGTCTGGATGCCTGTTCTTGACCGAGTAACAACGGGCGATGGCAATGGAAAACTGACGGGTTTCCCTGTCCTGATAATTGGTTAGCTCCTATTTCAAAAACAAATAAAACAAGCAGATGAAATATAGAAGTGTAAAGATACATAGAACAACAGTTGCACTGAATCAAATCATCATGTGGCTATACTTCATCTATGTATCTTGGCAGCATCTGATCAGGAAATGATACAGATTTGAAATTTATCTTTATCAATGTGAAGGAGAGTTCTACATGTATATGAACAATGGATATCAAGATAACATGCATACATGTATATGACCCAATCTAAAGAAAGGATTTGGAAAAAGATTAAAGCCTACAGCAGCCTCTTTTACACACTGTAAGGTCAACTGCCCAAATGTATTGCTGCAGTATATTAAAACTATATTTATTTCAAGTAAATGGCAAGTAGGATTGAAGGTTCCCACAATGTACTTCCTTTGCTGTGAGTTATAAGATACAGAAATAAGAGGTGCCAACTCTAGCGTCATTTAAGTTAGGAGTTTTGGTTGTGTGTTTTTTCAGGTGGTTTACTGTGTCAAGAGGGGATAGGGATTAAGGAATATCCAAACAATAAGTCACTATCTCACCTTCCACAATCTTTCAATGACGGTAGGTCCACTCAGCATCTTACGATTCAATCCCTCTACGTACATATCTAGTCTCTCCACTTCCTCCACAAACTTCTCCAGAGATTCCTTATCAACGTAAGAGTTCTTATCTCCAGGTAACGTGGCTAAGTTTGTTGATTGCATTGCTGCTGATGTTTCTTGTGGCTTTGATGGTGTTCGTTGTGGTGGTTGCTGAAGGTTGCTCGTTGTAGATGGCCGTGTGGCAGCAATGATAGGAGGGCTTGAAAGAGCTGGTTGGAGCTTCAATGCTGCCAACATGTCTGTGGTGGATGAAGTTGAAGGAACAGTGGCGTGGCTTGAGTTGGAAATCTGAGAAGGCAGTTGCTGACTTTGTGGAATGCTGTTTGGCTGCACTTTAATGTTGGCAAGAACAGAAACATTTGAGTTTGGATCAGCAGCAGGTTGTGTAGCTTCTGGTTGAACCTCTGTTTTTGCTGCAACACTATGCGGTGCGAGAACATCATTCAGAGGCTGATTTTGCCTGTCAGGGCTAGTTGATAGAAGATCGGTTGCAGGCTTAGCACTGGCTTTCATTGGCTGCAACACTGGTTGTGGTAGTCTTTGTTGCTCAAAGCTCTGTTTCTGTGTTATCTGTTGTACAGAACTTATCGGTCGCAACGGTTGCTGCATTTGAGGAGGATTTTGTTGGAATGGTGGTCTGATATTGGACTGAGACACAATATTGGAGTTGGGTGCTGGGGGCGGAGGTTGCTGCATGTGCTGTTGACTCTGCTGATACTGAGGCATTGGTTGCTGCTGAGGAAAAGTTTGTTGTTGTTGCTGCTGCTGTTGTTGTGGAGGATATTGTGGCTGTTGGGGAGGATGCTGTTGCTGTTGGGGAGGATATTGTGGCTGTTGTGGAGGATTTTGCTGCTGTTGTGGAGGATTTTGCTGCTGTTGTGGAGGATGTTGCTGCTTCTGGGGAGGATGTTGCTGCTGCTGCTGGGGAGGATGTTGCTGCTGCTGTTGGGGAGGATGTTGCTGCTGTTGGGCAGGATGTTGCTGCTGTTGTGGAGGATGTTGCTGCTGCTGGGCAGGATGCTGCTGCTGGGGAGGATGTTGCTGCTGCTGCTGGGCAGGATGTTGCTGCTGCTGCTGGGGAGGATGTTGCTGCTGCTGCTGTGCAGAAAATTGCTGCAGTTGGGGATGCTTTTGCTGTGGTACAGGTTGTTGCTGCTGTTTAGGAGGATGTTGTTGGTGTGCAGGTTGTTGTTGGTGTACAGGATGTTGCTGATGTTGTGTAGGTTGTTGCTGCTGCTGTGGAGGATGTTGCTGCTGCTGGGCAGGATATTGCTGCCCTTGTGCAGGATACTGCTGGTGGTTAATTTGCTGTTGTTGCACTCCTGGTTGTTGTAGATTCTGTTGTGGCTGCTGATGAGACTGCTGCGGTATTTTTTGATACTGCTGATTTGATGCAGGTCTTACAGTAACTTGCTGTGGTATGGAACTGGGTACCTGTTGCCCAGTTGAATTACCTGTTATAGGTGGCATACCACCTTGTGGTTGCCCAGAAGGCACACACTGTTTGCTTGGAGAGGATTGGTAAGGGGTACCACCTGGTGATTGTTGATAGCCTTGAGGCTGTTGTGCTGGTTGGTTGATCTGCTGCTGTGGACTCTGGTTGTATCCTTGGTGGTAGACTTGTGGCTGCTGCATCTGAAGATTCTGTTGAGATGTTGGAACTTGATTTCCAGGTTGTATGTTAGGTTGTTGCTGTTGTGCTGGGAGGTTCTGTTGATGTGGTGTTGGAACCTGATGTCCTGGTTGTATTTGTGGCTGTTGTGAAACAAAGCCTTGTTGTGGATGCTGTTGTTGTTGCAAATGCTGTGGTTGCTGATGGAGAGCAGCAGGTGGTGTCTGATACTGCTGAGAGGGCTGAACTTTGTTCCCTATTTGAGGATAAGTCTGCTGCATGCTTGGTTGCTGAGGCTGCGGCTGAGATTTTAATGATTGATAACTTTGTTGCTCTGGATACTGTTGTTGTTGAGGTCTAATCATTTGAGAGTTCCCTTGCTGTTGTGGAAATGAACCAGTTCCTGCAGATGGCTGCACCGCTTGAATGTTTGGGACTACTGTCCTTGCTCCAGAATTGGGTGGTTGCTGCTGTTGCTGCAAGTTTCCTCCTTGTTGCCCATGTGGTAAATTTGGTCGATGCTGTGGCATACCAACTTGAGATGGCATCTGAATATTACCAATTTGTGTGTTGTTAACCACGGACGCACCTGGCTGAACAGCTGTATTCTGGATAGGTTGTCCTCCATGAGCAAGTGGGATATTTCCTGGTGCTATGTATTGTTGTTGGTTAGGTAACTGATTAGGGACAGAATTACCAGGCATGTGGCTGGGAGTGGTGTTGGTTGCACTTGGCATGTGAGCTGAAGAATAGGATGAAGGAGGAGCACCCTGTGGAGGTACTCCTGGCTGCATTGATGCTGTCGACATCCCCATACTTGCAGCCTTTGCTATGGCATGTTGTTCAGAGCCATACGCAGGAGGCTGCACAGGTGGTTGGTTATTTAAAGACTGAGGAGCAATGGGTTGCTGTTGGGAATGAGAAGGTATGGACGGTGGAATTTGTTGTCCTGAACTTGCGATCTGGTATGAGGGAAACGCAGCTGGATGATGAGCCATGCTCTGAGCTGGGTGAGGTGATTGTTGAACAGCAGGGGGCATCCCAACCTGGTTTGGGCCAACCTGCTGTTGGTGGTAATTCTGACCTGGTATTGGAGAATTGGCATGAATGGCACCAGGCTGACTAGACAATGGCATCTGAGATGCCTGAACAGCTTGACCAGGTTGGACGTGTGCACCTCCAGGACCTTGTTGAGGAACATGAACAGGACTTTGACTTGAGTTGCTTGAAAAACTATCCTGTCTGGTCATGGATGTTGCAGGGTGCTGCGGAACCCTACTCTGGTGAACAGGAGATGCGTGAGGACCCTGTGAGATGTTCTGAGGTGGCATTTGAACCCCTTGAGGCATAGCCCGAGAAGATGGTGGAAAACCTTGTTGATGATGTCCTGCAGGAATAGGTTGTCCAACGTTTGATGGTGGTACTGCCGCTACTGGTCGTGTCCCCTGACCGCCTTGACTTCCATACTGTCCAGGTACCCTTGGCTGGGCCATGCTGACCTGGGTCGCAACTGGCGGTAGAACAGCACCACTACCTGGTAATGGTTGAGCACCAGGAAGTGCTACTGGTGCCTGATGCAGTCCACCTCCTGGCATCCTAGCTTGAGAGTAAGGTCCCTGACTGGGCCCTTGCATGGATGCTGCTGGTGCAGCAGAGACAGGCATTCCTGGAAACACATGAGGTTGAGAAGGAGGGGGTTGTGACGCAGGAGGTTGGGTTGTCCTTCCCGCTTTGGGCTTCCAGTAATCTGAGAGTTTGGGTCCTTTTGGCGCAGAAGAAACAGGCACAGGTTCTGATGGGCCTAGAGGTCCTGCTATCAACAATCCTGTTGGTCCAATCTGTAGACCTTGTCCAGCCACACCTAGCACTGGATAACCAGCTACAGAAGAAACTGGTTTAGGGGCGGCTGGTCTTTGGGGTGCTGTAAGTGAAAAGATGACACGTGATGCTGTTAGATTTCTCCCTATCAAATATATTGTAATCAGGGTTTGCAATGAAAAATGATATTGACAAGGTTTTAGTGCAATTATTTCTATGAAAAAGAACGATAAATTTGCTTTCATTACATGGCATCAATTGTATATTTCAAAGTATGCTTATTTTCATCTAGCCATTAAACCTGTTAATGCTTTTATGAAGAACAAAAAAAAAAAAAAAAAAAATCATTTTCATGCTTGAAAATGCTGATCTCTATATCTATCTCTGATAATATTTTGTTTTACTGTTTGGGTGGAAAAAGACTTAGAATTGAATTGAATTCTATACAAACAGAGGTAAACATAATATGCACATGTCAATGGCATTCTTTAATAGGCACTTTAGACTATTAAAAAACACACCATATAGAACCTTTTTAATTTGATAGGGAAGACTTACGATATTTCTTTCTGGTTTTCTCCTGTCTCTCCTCATGATTTGCTTTCGCAACTCCTTTAGTCTTGTTGAGTAGTTTGGTCACGGTTCCTTCCAGTTTTTTATAGAAGCCGATGCCCTTGTTAGATTTCTCAATCAGATCATCATATACAGTGTATGAGCTGATGAGTTCTCCAATCTTTTCCTCACGCCTAAGGAGATGAAATGATGATGTAAACACAGATGAATACCGTACACAAAATCCTTTGGTATTTAGGTCTATTGGAAAGGAATAATATTGATTCCCAAGTTCTCCCATTTCTTCTTCAGTCGTTCGTACATCAATTATTATGATGTACACACTATATATATTGACACAAGGATTAATGTCCCAAAATTGTAAGATCATTTGTAATTGATGAATGGACAATAGAGCCTCTTTTATGTCCAGGATGCATCTGATATAAAAATTCAGTACATGTCTGCATGTAACTTACAATAACACAATTTGCGAAGAATTGTAATAGAAAAGGACCAATGAATCAAATAACATACTGTTCATATTCTGTGTGTCGCTATGGGTATGCTGAAAATGCAATTTCTCTTTCGAGACTGCTTCAATGCTACTTTCATTTTGAAATGGACAATAATTTACTACTTTAAATGAATATGGGCATTATCACTTACTTTGAACCGATATTGGTAACCATCTTCCGCCTTTCAGCATAGGAAGCATTAGCTTCAGTCATGGCCTTCAGGATGTTGTCTTGGGCAGAAAGATTCTGCTCCAAGTAGGTTATCAGAGTCTCATGTTTCTTCAATTCATTCTGGAAAAACTCCTGTGAAAGTCAATCAGGGAAGGACATTTACATTTGGAAACAACCCACTAGCAGTTAAGATAGCTTAAACCCTATCTGCATTAGTTTGGCTAGGAGGGATTAGACCTCCCTGCATGGTTACTGACAGGTGGTTATCTCATCAAATCAGCTCTCAATTAACATAAGAAAAAGGGGACCATGGGGTACCAAGCTATATAGAGGGCGCAAGTAGCTATAAGTAGTGCAGTGGGGCTTTAAGACAGTTTCTAAAGAGCTCACCAAAACAAATGTAATGCTCCAATAATGCCCTCTTCCCCCAAAAAAAATATATGTCACTTCCATACAGCACATTCAAACAGAACTCCATTTATTTATTTTTCTTATTCTTCCTTCTTTTTTCTTCACTGCCGATTGGTTGCAGGAAACCACAAAAAACAGAAAAATGGACAGAGAAGTTCCTGGACGCCTAAAACAATAACCTAATATCTATCTACAATGCTTCATTACTCAACACAGACATCAAGTACACTTATACATTTGAAGGGTTAAATGTTAATAACTGCATTTACAATGAAAACGTGCCTAGATGGTATTCCCAATCTATCTTCACCAAATTTTATCTTAAAGGTAATACAAAGTTTTGGGAAATTTTGAAAATTGGGTGGATAGTGAATCTTTACAATTTTGATATATTTGGATGCCCCTGTGGATGTATTATAAGCACTGAAAAGATTAGCCCCTAAAACACTTCTGTTTTCGAGAAAAATTGAATATAAAAATTTACCGGTGCTCCGGTAAATTTTGATAAATTTCAAATAGCGCCTATGGCCGTACAATGGTAGCTGCGACCATGAAAATCTCAGAATATGTAGTTGTGATATATAATTTCCAAATGGGAATAGCCTATCGGTCGACTTTAGTTAAAAAACGTTTTATAGCTTAATTAATATCTTGACCTTGAGAGGGAGCTATACGACATAAGAAGTTTATTATTTATAATTTCATAATTTTAGACTCGATTTCAACCGCGACAACGATCAATGAATATTGTAGGAACGCATACGCTTCCAATATGTTAATTTGAACCAAATTCATGACCCCATACCAAAACATTGTAATACCTTTAACATAGATGTAGACATTGTGGCCCGAATTCACAAAGGAGGTTTAAATTTAACCCATGGTTTAAATATTCATTTACATAACCCATGGTCTAAAATTAGCGCAAAATAAGAGCGACACCGTCAGAGGTCCAATATTAGACGCATGCGAGGCCAGGTATGCTTACTTTTAATTTTAAACCATGGGTTATGTAAATGAAGGTTTAAACCATGGGTTACATTTAAACCTCCTTTGTGAATTTGGGCCTGTAAGTCCGGATGAATTAGAAAGAACACAGATATAGGAGTGGCTGTGGGTCACGTTACCTGCATGCTTCCTTTAGTCCTGGTTACGATTCCTCCTGTTACATCGTCATCTCGTATGTGATCTCTCAGCTGCTGTTCCAATGTCTGCCGCTGTGTCTTCATCTCATCCACCTTAGCAACCAGTTTCTGCATCTTCCTCTCCGCCTCATCATCATCCTCATCTAATATAAATATGACAAAATTGTGACACACATCTTTAAAATGAGCTGCAAAATTACCATATCAAGGTTCAAGTTTCAATTATTGTCTAACTTGTAGATGCATTGTAGTCGAGTATTGTATTTTAGTCAAGTGGTTTAAGCAATTGACTTGTAGTACAAAGGTCGTGGGTTCGATCCCGGACATGACAGTATGTCCTTTGGCAAGGCTTTAATTTAAATTTGCTACTCCATATCCAGGAGGGAAATGGGGACCTGGTAGGATAAGAAAAGCCTTTGTCTTAGTAATTACAATATGCCCTCACAGTAGCCATACGTTAGGAATACTTCCCAGGGAGTGGAGATGGTGTATATTGTGTGTGTATGAATCTGGTTACTGGGGTAATAATATCTGTAAAGCGCTTAAAGACGGAATTTCATGTCAAGGGCTATATAAATCCATAAAATTATTACTATCAACTTCTCAGCTGTTCTCATCTCTTCAGTATAATGGCAAACACCAGTAATACATGAAGATGTAGCACCACAACTATCTGCTAGAGGATGGGACACACAGGATAACTAAAAGACTTACTTCTGGCTCCCTTAGCAGAGGGAAGGGTTGCCTGGAGGGTCTCCACTGGAGACGCCAGGAGCTTGATGTTCTCCATGTGGGTCTGCATGGCCTTGTGGAGCTCCGTGTTGGACTGGCTAGCTGTGGCATGGAGCTCCTTGCACTTTGTGAGATCCTTCTTCATCTCTTCCAAGGACTTGGCACTCTTTGTCCCAAACTCCAGCTGTAAAACAGATCGGTTATTAATAGTGGTAATAAATAAACTATATTTTGGAAAAACTGTCTAAGGATTTTAGAGTTGTAGGCAATTTAATATGCTGAAGTATAACAACTTAACTAATATTGCTTAATAGGAAATAATAAGAAAAGCTTGTCTTTATTCTCAAAATTAAAAAATAAATGGACAAGTATAACCAATGTCAGAGCACTTGCAGTGACAACCAAGCTGTCTAGTATTTTAGGATTATGACACAAAATCAATCAAAACGTTTAAATGTCTTTAAATGTGTATATCCAAGATGCATCTATAAATATGTTACTACAACTGAAACTCTTTTAAAATATGATTCCTTTATACATTGGGTATGGAGCACCATAGAACTATGTGCTATCAGTTTCAGTAAAAGAGAATTATTGCAAAGAAAAAATAATAGTGGATGATCAAAACACAAATGAACATTTTCACAGAGTATTCACATATCAACAGAAAATTTGCATACAAAGGAGCACAATCATATCATATGTCACTCCAATGAGGAAGTTCCTGAATGTATCTATTACCTGGGACTCTGTTTCTTGTTTTCCATCCTGTTCAATAAGTTGTTCAATCTCTTTCAAGGAAGAGTCCACGTCCATCACCACTCCAGACAGCTCTGAAATCACAATCACACGAGGATATAAAAAGATGAAATTGAGACAATTTAAAGGGACCCTTAAATATTGTCAATAAGGACAATCTTTTGTTGAACTCTCTGTGTTAAAAATCATGTGATGGATAAATTCATTGTCTACAATTAGTCTCTGACTAATATAATTGCTTTTCGTCATTACTAGACATATTCAAACATTATTCAGTATTTCTAAATTCAAGGGGCACAAATGACCCAATGTTCCCCCTCCTTTTACAACCAATGTGCCATAATCTAAAGTACACAAAAGGAAGTAGTGCCCTCTTCCATTATCTAACCCAAAAGGCACATAATAAATCTAACAACCCTTTCTCTTATTCCTATTCTTTTTGCTTGTCAGAATTTTTTCGTAATTGTGCTCTCCAACTTGTACACAAACCTGAATCCACCCCTGACAATCAGGAATGGAGAGAAAAACAATGATCTTGGTAGGAGGTAGATTTTACTGTTGATATATTTGTAATTGATTCTAGATTATGTTCAATAGCATTTTTTGGGAAAAGTAAATACACGCAAGATTGTTTTACCTTTCATGGAGCTGACTAGCGTCTTGATTGGCTCTGTCTTGACACTGAGGGCAGCACACACTTCCAGTAAGACCTGTGGAAGTACTTCTGGGTCACTCCCTGGCAGCTTCAGTTGTTCTAGCTGAACCGCTGCCAAATATTGACTGTATAAATCACACAGGAACAAGACAATTAAGATATATGAAACCATCGGTGATGCTTTGTATTATAAAGGACATTGAAAGCTCATTTTAGTTCCAGATTTCCAGTGTATTCCACTGAACTCCTTTGGGCCTTCAAGATCACATAACATCCCTTCAATTATAAAATGCATGCATAATATACTCATATTCACGGTGTGTATAGTCATTTCCATTTCTCTGCCATGTAATGATATCACACATACAACATTTATGTATGATTCACAGATCAAATTTTACCTGTACTCTTTCCCATCAATAAACAGTGTGAACAGTGAAACTGTGGATGAGGCCACACTGGCTAAATAACAATGAATAATGTATGTATCAAATGTATTAAATAATTTGTTTCCTCTCATCTACATTTATAAGATGGGTAGGAGAATCCCCGAAATCTGATTGGTCAATTACTGTGTAGTTATTTTTACTAGATGCATGTTCTTCTTTTTTTTTAAATTTCATAATAAGTTTCATGAAATCCTGCTTTCCGGTAATTGTCGGAAAGCATGATTTGCCATGCACCCGGTACATCTGTAAAATAACAGATTTTCGTATTTTTGACGATTTTTGGGGACCAATTTTATAAAACAGATGATGCTCAGGTTTAATTTGTGGGTCGGTGAAATTGTGTGCATGCGGTAGCTTTGAATTTGGTCTAAAACCATTTGAAGGTACCTTGTGCACACAATTCCTACCGATGCACTCAAACCTGTGCATCATTTGTATATTACTCACTCAAGTTTCTTGTTCTTGTCTTCAATATTATCCACGACTCTCCTGAGCAGCTTGGCCTTCTCCTCGCTGTAGAGGGACGAGGCCTCATGTGCTTCCATTGGAACAAGCTTCCTGAAGATGTCATGTCCTGCTACCGCTTCATCGTACGGCTGGAATGTGAGAGCTTTCACTAACGATGCACCTATTTTACGACAATAATAGTGACATGAGCAACTTTTGCATACATAATGAGCCCTGTGACCTTTGACCTTGGATCTCGTGACCCCAAAATCTAATCAGTTCATTGGCTCTGCAAGATACATACATGACCCAAGTTTGGCGAGAATCCAACAATGCGTTCTTGAGATCAAGCGATCACAAGAATGGGACGTACAGACGTACAGACGGACGGACAACTGGAAACATTTTGCCTCCAGCTACTTTGTAGCGGAGGCATAATAAAAACTTCACATTTCAGACAGCTGTAAAATGTAGACAGTAAAAGTCCAAACAAATTGTTTAACACTTGATTTATTGAGCGGGATTTGCCACACTAGGCGCAGGTGGGGTTACTAATTAATAACAAATGTTCCAAAGTTAAGTGATATAATATTCTTGTCTCCTTTATAAATCATTTCTTCTTTGCTGATCTCTTGGGAATAGACAGTTCAAATGTTGTTGGGAGAGAGGGCAGGGGGGGGGGGGGCAGCAGGTTATCTACCAAACATCTTCTCAACTATAAAACTTTAAAATATATGCACAATTACACAATTCTCTTGCTGAAGTGTTTGTAATAATGATACACTAAGAAGCATCATGCAGTTTATCTCTAGATTTGAAATATAGCATATTCGTATCATGTATTTTTTGGTTGATGAATTGATTACAAAAATGATTGCTGCTGATACTCAAGATAAATTCATCTCTTTACCTTTGATTTCAGGCAGGCTCTCAAAAGAAGGCACACTATCGTGGTAAACAAATTCATTGTCTTTCTTGGCAGACTGGAACTTTCCAATCACCACATCCTTGGCAAAGTTGAGGGCCTCGATAATGCTTTCTGGTTGACCCTGGCAAAGAAAAAATGGACAAATCTCTCATGGCATCTCTCATCACCACAAACAAAACATTTTCATTTACATCTACCATTCTACGTGTTTTTTCAATCAAATAAAACCAGCTCGTCCTGAAAACTGTTGCATTATTTTGTACATTGTAATCAACTTTAGGATTCCTCCTTCTCCTACCAGACAATATTACAATATTTTGTATCTGTTGTCTGTCTTTATATCGTTAACTCTCCTGTCCCTTTGCTCATTTTCTTTCTCTCTATTTATCTAACTTTTGCTCTCTTTCTCCCTCATAAGTTACCCCCTCCCCCAGTGAAATAATATAGAAAAGTAAACTTGACTTGCTTAACTCATATTTAGAGTTGCATTAAGTTTGGTCAGTGCATATGTCAGAGAAACTACCCTTTCTCTACATGCCACCCACCCTCCTTGTCATCTTTCTCCTATTCCTTCCTTGCCCCTCTCCTCCCCCCTAAGGAAGATTGTAAAATCGGGTTAAACCCAACTTACCTTGCTCATTTTGACAGCTTCATTGTGTTTGGTCTGTTGGTCAGATAGGCTACCTTCATCTACCCTTCCCACTTCTACTCCTCCTCCCTACCCCAAATAAGATCATTAGGTAAGGTTAAACCTAACTCACTTCCCACCCTCAACATCCTCTTCCTCCCATTTCCCCCTTGCCCCTCCCCTCCCACACCCTAAAGGAGATTGTAAATACAGTTTAAACCTAACTTACCATGCTCACCTTAACAGCTTCATTATCTTTGGTCTGAGCCTGGGTCAAATAGGCTACCTTCTTCTACCCTCCACACTTCTCCTCCTCCTCCTCCCTACCCCAAATAAGATCATCAGGTAAGGTTAAGCATAACTCACCTCCCACCCTCAACATCCTCTTCGTCCCATTCCCTCCGTGCCCCTCCCCTCCCACACCCTAAGGTAGATTGTAAATAAAAGTTAAGCTTGACTATTACCTTGCTCATCTTAATGGCTTCGTTGTGTTTGGTCTGTGCATAGGTCAGGTATGCAAGCCTCTCTCCAAATTTCTGTTGTTCTTCTGCTTGATTGCTCATGAACATCTATCAACAAACCACATCATGAATACACCAATAGTGAATTTACACTCTTATTCAATTTCACTGATTTTGGAGGCATTTAGTGACACCTGTATAAAAAAAAACGCTTAAGGGGCACAAGAAATGTAGTCTTTATAGTCAGGTGGTCTTAAGTACAGGTTCTTTCAGTACATGTTTCTAGAGGGAACCTTTTTGAAGGAACAAAAAATGTGGTCTGTATAGTCAGGTGGTCATTCTATACAGGTGGTCATTAAAGCAGGTTTGACTGTAGCTTCTTCTTGGTGTAGGGTGTTCTAATCCCCAATCCCCTTGTTCATTCCCTTTTCAGTTTTCCAACCCTTTTCTCTCCCTTTTATTCTGACTTTTGCGTCTTCTTTTTCACCTTCTTGGTGTTAACTTTCTCTGTGACCTTAACCCTCATCCACTCGTAATAGTTGCATATGCAATTAAATATGCCATAATCTAACAACAAATTTGGTCCTACATGTATGTTGCACTTTTGGCTAGGCTTTACATACTTTTGAGTGCAGCATCAAGGAGAAGCATGAGTTCTGGTAATGTAAACATTTGATGAGAGAACTTTTCACATTCCTTTTATGTCAGATTGGAAGACTATACTACATACAATAAGTCTCCTGACAAGAATAACTTTTCAAATGTCCTAATATTCAAAATATGACAAGAAAATGCTGAAATGGAGCGAATTTCATGCAACATGAATGTGGGTAGTGCATTTGACTTTCAACAAAGCTGAGTCAATTTCTCGTCTCTCAGATGATTCCAGACCCTCACAGTGTACACCAATTCTTATGCACAACATAATCAACCTATCCCAGTTGCTTTCAGAAAGCTTTTTGTTTACAATGTAATTGCATGCAAAGAGCTCATCTTTATCTCTAAGTTTAAAGCCTGTCTGCACTAGTTTGGCCAAGAGGGATTAGACCTCCCTGCAAGGTCACTGACAGGTGGTTATCTCATTAAATCAGCTCCCAATTAACAGAAGAAAAAGGGGATCATGGGGGACCAGCTGGCACCAATTGGGGAAGTTTTCTATATAGAGGGAGCAAGTAGCTACAAGTAGTACAGTGGGGCTTTAAGCTACTTATCAAGACTCACGTAAGCAATGCTTGTGAAGTGATGGGCCTTGATCTGCAGGGTCTTCTTCCACCACTTGTTCCTCCTGGAGCCCATCAGACTGCTGATGTTGGAATCCTCCAGGCCCTTCAGAGCCTGCCTGTAGTATTCCACCACCTGCATGCTGATGCGCGCCACTAGAGAACTTTTGCGGTTGTCCTGCATCGACTTCTCCAGCAGGCACTCCTGGGCTTGACCCTGGGTGGGATGAAGAGAGTTTAGGGGGTGAGGGTGAAGGATTTGAGAGTGAGGACCGGTTTTACAAAACTGAATAGTACCGTGTACAGGAATTTTGTATCCGTTTTCAAAACTAAATAGCACAGTGTGCGGGAAATTTGCCTCTGTTACCCAAAAATTTGAAGTGTATTTTCAGTCAAGATGATTTGTATCATAATATACAAGAACAGATTGAAATTTACTTACTTCATTAAATATATGATATTCTTTCTGCTTTTTTTTCCAGCAAAAATACCATGAAAGATTTTATAAACTTTAACATAATACCAAACAAAGATTTTTATGACATAAGATCATCATAGTTTATGGTAGTTAGCCTAAAAAGTTAAATATCAAGGAAAGTAATTGTTACAAAATATTTACAGCTGAACGTTACCGGTATATACAAAGTTCAGAATGGTAAATGCCTGAGTATGAAAGAAAAGTATCTATAAGTTGCCATTTTCCAATCCAAACACACATCTACTACTCATCTGCACACAGATAGTAGTGAGGACCTGAATTGAGTTATACATACAAACTGGGGACAAGAAACATTCTATTGTCCATCTCTCATGGTTTATGTTCACTCACCAGCATTGTGTTGATGTACATGTTCATCAGCTCAAAGGAGATATCAGGACTCATGTCACACTGAAAGT
This sequence comes from Strongylocentrotus droebachiensis, assembly GCA_035222895.1. Taxonomy (NCBI): domain Eukaryota; kingdom Metazoa; phylum Echinodermata; class Echinoidea; order Camarodonta; family Strongylocentrotidae; genus Strongylocentrotus; species Strongylocentrotus droebachiensis. Next base: position 4,757 of record JAVYIG010012216.1, on the reverse strand, counting down.
TATCTTTGAGATAGGTGAAAGCTCCTGCTGCACACTGAAAGTGTGTGCATGCCACCTTCATCTCCTGTACATGAAAGGTAAAAGAAATGGTCACCAGTCAAAAAAATGATCACTATCATCTTATCAACATTTACATGTACATCTGTATTCAAACAATACCGTTATGACTAAATTGCAGGAATACATGAATTGAACCCATTCTAAAAGTCACCTGAATAGACCAGTTATATTCCAAGATAGAAAATTACTGTTCCTAGATATATCATATAGATCATATAATATGGCATAAACAAACAACATTTACAACACATACTGTACAGTTATCTATTCAATATGTACAGAACATTTTGTATGTAAATCATCATATTTATTACAATAAGCCATAAAATAGCTTTTATCTTCCTGAATGATAAACAGACATATTTGTCAGATATTGGCAGTACAATTGTAAATATTACAATCTTTTCAAAGATTATAGGTCAAGGTCTTTCATTGGAAAAGTATTGTTATTATCAAGTCATATGTAACCGGGTGTAGATTAGAATAGATCAATGAAGGTTAAGGATAAATATTATCAGCTTTTGGATAACTAACTAACCTCTTCTGAAGCACGTGACTCAATTGCTCCAAGGATGGAATGCAGGGTTCCAAGGTTGAACAGGACGCATGACTGCTCAAAGAGGATGTCGGTATGTGTGTAGGGTTCCTCGTCAAATGTATCAATCCTACAGTTTGAAGAAGGCAGACAAAAAAACGGACTTTAAACTTTTTATATAATCCCATGTTTGTGGATTCATATGGTATGATAAAATCAAAACTTGATTTTTTTTTTATTTGATATTTGACAGCAAAATTGACAGCAAAAGGAAAATAAGAAGATCATTGTGAGAACATAAGGTAATCAAACAAATTTTATCAATTAAAACAAAAAGGAGAAATTAATAATCTCTCCCACCTTTGTTTTCTTTTACATTATCCACTCTTCACAGGTCCACCCCCCGCCCCCTCTCTCTCTCCCTCTCACTTTTTGAATTTCTCCCTTCCACCCCCCCCCCCTCTCACACTCTCTCTCCCTCTCACTTTTTGACTCTCCCCCTTCCGAACCCCCCCCCCCCCCCCCCCCCTCCGATCCCCCTCTCTCCCCCTCTTCCAGGAAAACTTCATGCAGTTCCTATCCCGGGTACTATGACTATTAGTCACTGAGCAAGGATTATGCCATATTATGAGTGTGTTGCCTTGCAAGCATCACAGTACATCAACACACGTTGAAAGGGAGATTAGATGTTATTTGAATTGTACTTCCTACATGATTATCGATACAGGAAGGCTTTACCATGCAATGCAATCCAGGCTTTACACCATTCACAGTATATGAACCACTACAGGTGTTTACAGGAAAAAAAAAGAAATTTCCTTTCCAAGCAACAGTGAAAAAGCATACATGTACTGTAATCAAACGCTATAGTCAAGAACCAACAGAAAGGTCAATTTTGAAAGCACATATTTGCTAATGATATCAATCAGTTACATTCAGAGTTGATCAAACAAGTTTTCTGTGACACATAAACTGTCTAGTTTAATAGTTTTTCCTTATAGTAAAACATGTTAAGATGGCAATTAACACATTATTTACGGGAACCGGGTGTTCCCCGTACCAAGCCTATGAGAGTTAGAGAATTAAGTAGTAAATTATTTAATACATATAAATTTCACAAAACTACAGTCAATTCAAATACTGTTGAATATAAATATGGAAAAATGCATACACTCTCTCTACTTGTCCTGTTTAAACTATTACCACTTTAATAGAGATCAGGTTTCGATCAATTCCTTGGCCACCACAAAACCACATTTTAAAAGTAAACTTGAGTTTAAGTAATTATTTCTGAGAAAAAACGTAATTGTATGTCATTCTAATAGTCCACAATAAACGGACTGTTTTGACTAGCATAAATATAGTCATGTAACATTACTGAAAATCGCATCACACTTTCCACATGTATTTCTATACTTATCAATCAGCTAAAATTCTAATATATCATTTCTGTCTATTTACTTTCTGTCTTCTTTTTTTTTGGGGGGGGGGGTGGATCAGACATGATTCTCCTCATAGTCTCTCACATTCAGTAAGAAAACAAAATTTAATCTATTCAATTTTTTTTTTTTACTAGTTCACTATCTAAAATATCAGAAATTAAAAAAAATCCCCTAATATCTGAGCACTGTAAATACACATACACATAATGTCAGTCCCGCAGCGGCACAAATGTCCTTTGGCAAGACATTGATCTACATTTGCCACACTCAACCTAGGTGATGAAAATGGGTACCTGGGCAGGAATTAATTCCTTGAAATGCTAGAGCGCAGTAATGGCAACACAGCTAAAGCCGGGGTAATAATCTCCAAGTTTAGAAGCGCTAAGATACTTAATTGTAATTCGCGCTATATAAAAGCTGAATATCATTATTATTATTATTATAGAATATCAAGTGATATGAAAGGAACTTGACTTTTACCATGAGAATGTAAAGAGATCTGATGGGAATCGACTGGAAAGGAGGTGAAGCTGGCCGTAGTATTTCTTGAGTGTACTGATGCCATTGAAGTCTCTTGTCACGTTACAAGCATTCTGTTAATTGGAAAAGACAAACATTTGCTAGTTATAACAGCCAAAAGAAATGGTACAAGAAATATACATGACTTGAAAGAGACATGCTCATAAAACAGAGAAAGAAGGAAAATAGAGAAAGAGAGGATGACAGTGAGGAACGATTTAATAATGGCAGCTTTATTCATCGACTCAATTCATATTTGAATTCAGTAGTCCTGTTTCCCCAAATCTTAAAAGTGAAAAATAATTATCTTCAAAAGCACATGTAAATTGAGTGACATTATTATCTACTTGTATGTGACTTACAATCACAACAAAAATGATGTTAAGAATAATAACAATTGTCTGTTTTATAAGGCAAGGTTTTTGATACTCATTTAATTTTTTTTCTTCTTTCTATTCCAAGCCCAAGGGTGAAGTCTCAAAAAAAAAATGAATGTTAGTAGGGACACTGATATGTACAGGGTAGCAGAACAGGGCCCCATCTTATAAAGCGTTGTGATTGATACAAATCAATCGGAAGTCCTCCAATCAATCGCAAGTTTGCAGTGTCCTATCTCTTATGTACCTAGTTACGATTGATACCATTCTCAAAAGTTGCGATTGATATCAACTCTTTATAAGACGAGGCCCAGATTACCCAGATTGATAAAACGTTACGCCATAACTCATAATTCCAATTATAAAATCAATATGAAAAATTAAGGAGGGGGTTTTGAAAGAGCTATAGCAGGTAATTTTTATTTTGCATCATCTTCTATTAAATAATCCTAAATCTTTGTGGTTTGATAGTTGATACTCACAGTTCGGAATTGGTCCAGCTGTCTGATTTCTTCATTGTATCTGGCAGCATCTTCCATGTAATGCTGAGATATGTGCTAATAAAAGACAAAGAAAACATTTCAATGAGTTTGGATAAGTTGGCTTTTACTCGACGTACATGTACACAAAGGGAATTTTTTGCAAACCAGATACATGTAATAACAACACTTTTAATATGATATAAATTTAACTTTATATTCAACTCACTAGATAAAATATAGAATTATTACAAAAATCATTATGTGCGGTCAATTTGATGCAGAATTATCCTGTTTCTAAAAATTGCAAGCTCATGAAGTGAACAAGCGTGGTAAAATGTTGTTTTTTTTCTCACAAATCTATGTTATTTCAAAATAATGATTTTTAAAATATATAAATACTAAAATTCTCTTGCGGCACCCCTAGAGATTTCTTGCGGCACCTTGGTTGAAAAAGGCTGGGCTAAGTCATACAATTTTGTCTGAGGAAAAAACTTGCTCAAAAGGAGCATGTTCATCAGTCATCCTCATTACCACAGCAACATTTGTTTGAGCCCATTTGAAAAGTTAAGCTTGGCTTAATATTCCCCATCTTTCGTGTTGTTTGTAATTTAAGAGTTATGTACTAGTGATACACCTTGGGGGGGGGGGGGGGGGTAAGAGGACATTTTTTTTTTTGGTGCCGAAAAAGCAGATATTTTATAGTTGACTTTGGTTTTGACACCCTTCTAGTCTTTTTTTAATCATGATTTTTTGATATTATTCAGTCTAAAATAACATACAGTACATGTAGAAGATAACAAGTGAAGATGAAAGAACTATAAAGACAATGGAAATGAAAGATAAAAAAAGAAGAGCAAAAGAGACGACTGAAGAAGGAGCAAATGAAAAACTGAAAAACAGAATAAAATAAAAGAAAGATTAAAAAGGAAAAGTCAATGAAGAAAAAGAATAGCATTAAAAAAACGATAGAAACAATTGAAGGATAAGAATGGAGAATGACAAAATATGGCAAGATTTCAAAGTGAACAGGGCAGGGATAAAAATTAAAAAAAACATATTACATGTATATACATGTAGAAATAGAAGGATAGAAAACAAAGCATAACCAATATATGATAACATGAATGAATGTATAAACAGAGTCAGAGGTGAAGGGAGTGAAACAACAAATAAAAAGAAAAGATAGAATGAGAAGATAAAAGAAGTATACAAACAATGGAATGACAGAAAGAGTAAAAGAAAGAATAACTTGATTATTTTAATAAGGAGAATAGATAGGCCTACTTGAAAGTTGATAGAAATTAAAAGGATGAACCCATCCCCTCCCCCCCCCCCCACAAAA
>JAVYIG010012215.1:0-55222 GCA_035222895.1 Strongylocentrotus droebachiensis | reverse complement strand
CCCATTTTCAGTGCGATAAGTGTCTTTTTCACCTCTGATAATTTTTCTTTTAACAATGATACGTGCCCTTTTCATTTCTAATAAGGGACCTATCCCCTTTTCATAAATGCCCCTTTTCACCTTTTGTAAATGCCCCTATCAAAATCTGATGGGAGCCCATTTTCCGTCGACAAATGCCCATTCCCTATTCTCATGACTGACTTTTCCCCCTAGTGAGTGCCTCTTTTTGAGGGTACGTGTAAGAAGTGCCCTATTTTCACCTCTGACAATTACTCTTTGTACTTTGGCACATGCTCGTTTTCTTTTCTGATAAGTGTTTCTGTTCGCATGCATCTATAGATGATATACTTATGTTACTTCTCAAAGGTCTTTTCCGTTATGAGAATGTGCTTATGTACCCCATTAGGATTGGGTTTTTCCTCTTTATAAGATGTAATTTTTCGCACTGCGACCTCACAAATTAAATACAAATTCTCGCTCACTCGCAAATAAAGTTTCAGAACATCACACCCAACTGCAAAACATGATTTAATCAATATCTTGTATGGTGTATAAAGTGAAGCAAATATTGTAGTCACAATGTAAGGGTATATAACATTGTAAAGGCATATTTTCGCTTTGAGACTTCCCTTTGTAGGTGCCTTTTTTCTTAGTGCCGCCCCCCCCCCCCCCACCCCCACTTTGAAAGTCGCTCGGCCGCCCCTGTGTGCGACTTACCAATCATGGGTTCCTCACATTTTAACTAAAAAATCGAGATCGCCGGTCGTCTGCGCTGCGCTGTGCAATTATGGTGCTGTATGGTATCCGCGCTCGCTTAAATAAACGTTTTACAAGTAAGGCCCCGGTCTCTAGGCCAGAACTTTGCTGGAGCGTTCCTGGAGCGGTGAAAAAATGCATCACCGCTCGTAACCGTTCACCACCGTTTAACAGAAGTTGGCCCCCGTTAAGGCAACGCCGTATACGCTCGGCCACCGCTGATGGTCCCTAGCTCCTACCTCTCCGAAAGTTTTGAGCTGCACAAAATATTGCGAGCGGTGAGGAGCGGGCAATTTTCCGCTCCGGCAAAGTTCACCACCGCTCCAACAACGCCCAATCAAAGTTTGGCACCGCTATAGACGCAAGTTCGTGGACGCTTTGGTCCGCTAGACCAACGCAGAAATCTTGAACGCTGGACCACCGCTGCTTCGCCAGCTTTGCCCGGGCGGTGATTAAACGTTGCACAAACATTGGTGGAGCGGTTAATTGTAAGCGTTTTACGAGCGGACACGGGATTGATGGAACGGTGTCGGGCGTTGAGCGATCCATTGCGGTGATGAACTTTGGTTTGGCGTTGGTATGGAGGTGTCGGAGCGGGACCAATGCTCGCTACCGTTAAACCAACGCTAAAGCAACGCCGGCTTCAGCGGTGCACCGCTAAGGCAACGCCCGTGTTTTCGATTTGTTTCCCATTTTGTGCGCGGTGACGAGCGTTGTCGAAATTCGGCCCCTCTCCCTACCGTTCAAGGATTGCTCCAGCAAAGTTCTGGCGGTGAGAGCGGGCCTTAAACAAATTGGGATTCTCGCCAAAATGTATTTATGCGGCCAGTTAACTGGGAATGCGGTCATTTTTTATAAACTATTGACCGGTATAGGCGGCCATGAGGGCATTTAAAAAAAGACTTCTGAATAATAGGCGGGCATGAAGGCATCTTTTAAAAGACTATTGACTGGTAGGCGGGCATGGCTAAAATCACGACTCCAATTTCGTCCAATCAGATGGCTAGATTTCTAAAGAGAGGTTTATAATAATAAATGAATACAATTTTAAAAAATAATGAATACAAAATGAAAAGTGGTTTTCCATATAGTTGAAATATATTGGACCAGCTATGTACGCAAGGATATTTTGCCCCACCCGAGGACAAGGACTGGATGTGCCATGGTCTCTTCCCCCTCCCCCCCCCCTCCCCTTCCTCCCCATTCCCTTCCCTTTCCCTTCTCTCTCTCTCTTTCTCTGTCTCTCTCTCCCTCTTGATCTCTCGCACGCGTGTGCTTTCTCCATTCGTTTATAACATTCTCATTTTTCTCAGAAATGTTTTTCAACTTTCCTTTGCATGTATCCCCTCTATTTCCACATACAATCAAAATACAAATCTGTCCTTTTCAGCCGATTTGTAAATGCATACAATTTTGAAATAAGAGTAACTGGTACAAATAGTTCTCGTTTAATAATTTATTGATTTATTATTCATATGCCATAAGCAGCCAAATAAAACAGTTTAATGATTGATAAAATAAGATGACAACTGAAAGGCATACGGTAAGCTATAAAGTAGTAGTCGTAGTAGTAGTCGTAGTAATAGTAGTATGACAGCGTGATAACACTACCACTACTGTACATGTAGCAGTAAAAATAGTAGTAGTGTACCTGATGGAGCAACAGTGAAGAAAAAACACCTTTTGGACGAGAAACACATATAATAATTATTCTACAGTGCGTCCCAGATAAAACGAAACCGAGAATTATCGATGTTTTATCATAGCTTAATCACAACTATAATTGATAAATGACACATATTTGAAAAGCTTAGATCCTCTTCTTTCATTTGGTGCAACTCATAATAATGCATATGTCACGCATGAGTGATTAAAATCAATTTGAAGAGAGGAAACCAAAAAGTCGTTTGGCGGGCGGTATCTGAATTTCAAAGAGAAAATCACATTTCTAGAAAGTTGAGTTTCTGCCCTTTCATATGACACCTCATTCAGGAAAAATGAGCTAGGAATAACAAAGTTCTGTTTGTTAAAAGTAGTGCTTGCATTTCCATAGTTTAAAATTAACACGAAATTAACAAAAGACTTAACTCCGTTTCGTTGACAATCAGACGTAGACGAAAGACTTCATGCATGGCTGATTGTCAACGAAACGGAGTTAAGTCTTTTGTCAATATTTGCTATTTGCTACGGCAGGCAGCCAGTGAAAACGAATTTGTTTGCTAAAATTATGAAAATGTAAGGGCTACTTTAAACAAACAGAACTTTGTAATTTCTTGCTCATTTTTCCTGATTGAGGTGTCATATGAAAGGGCAGAAACGGAACTTTCTAGAAATGTAATTTTCTCTTTGAAATTCAGATACCGCCCGCCAAACAACTTTTCGGTTTCCTCTCTTCAAATTGATTTTAATCACTCATGCGTGAAATATGCATCATAATGAGTTGCATCAAATGAAAGAGGAGGATCTAAGCTTTCCAAATATGTGTCATTTATTCATTATACATGTAAATGTGATTAAGTTATGATAAAACATCGATAATTCTCGGTTTCGTTTTTTCTTGGACGCACTGTACAATTACTCTTCTATGTAAGTCCAATTTGAATCTCAGTCCGTCCGGTAAAATTAGAAAGCTCCTTTAATTTACACGATCAAAATTATCAAAATTCACTTACCTTATTTCAAAACTTCGAAGCACCTGGTTTATTTTTAGAATTTGTTAATTTGCAATCTCTACAATCAAACAATTTCTGTCACTAAATAAAGTTTCCAGAACATACTGATACTCATGTCCTATGTCCTACTCGATTCTTTCTTTTTCTTTTTTTTCTCTCTTTTGCCCTATCCCATCCTCTACTCACCAAAAATCATCTTAAAATAAATCATTGCGGAAATGATTCGTAATATGGTCAGTCTTTTTTTTTCTCTCTCTCTCCCTCACTGTTTTTCTCCCCCTTTTCTTTATCTTCATCATCAATTTCTTCTTATCTTGTAATCAGGGTGTCATTCTTTCTCTCTCTCTCTCTCTCTCTCTCTATATATTATATCTGATTTTAATACATTTTTGTATCATTAACATTCAAAGTTTACCTAAGTGTACTGAAAAGAACATGACCATGTATTATTGATTGGTATATAACATAGCAAACACTTCAGCATTGAAAACATTTAAAGGTAAAGACCAGTATTGGCAACGCCCCAATTTCAAAAAATGAAATGGAGGCTCTCATTACCAATCATGTGAAAGAATATGTTTTGACTAATAGATGATAAAAAATTTGCCGGGAAACCGCCTACTAATTCATATATTTGGTAAATTTATTTCTCTCATGGTCTGGTGAGAGAGATAGGGTAGTCCCATATACATCTTTCTGTGTATAGTGCTTGTAACTTTACGAAGAATGGGCCAAATTTCTTATCATTTTGATGATTCCAGAACCTTGCAGATGCTAGATGCTAGATGATCAACCTTTTCTGATCGATTCCACAACGTTTCTTTCACAATGCAATCGCATGACCATTACTGGTCTTTACCTTTAAAGAAAGTTTATTTTAGAGGGCTGCATCAAGGCCATGTATTTGGTGTAATTTACTTGTATACAGGTATCTAGTTGGTATATGACCTTTTTAAAATTTTTAATCTATTTTTGCTTTTTCAAAATACATGTAGCGTTAAATGCTATTTGAAGACAAGATACATGTAGGCAGGGGCGTACGCAGGGGGGGGGGGGGGTTTGGGGGTTAAACCCCCCCCCCCTTTGGTATTTTTATGTATGTAAACCCCCCTAAAAAAAACCTAAAACCCCCCCCTTTGTTTTTTTTTTTATTAAAACAAAACAAAACAAAAAAATTATACCCACTGCTAACCTAAATAAGGTGACCTTACCCCCCCCCCCCCCCCCCCAACGACAAAAAATGTTAAATTTTGAAATTTCGAGACCAAAAAAAAAAAAAAATGGGTCCGCTTACACCCCCCCCCCCCCACTGAGCGACTTTCGGCTGGCTGAGTCGTTGCGTTTTTTTTTTACCTCCAAAAAAAAAAAAAAAAAGTGTCCGCTTACCCCCCCCCCCCCCCCCCCCCCCCCCCCCACTGAGCGACTTTTCGGCCGGCGCGATTTTCAAATTTTCGGGAGCAAAATATTTTAAAACCCCCCCCTTGGAAAAATCCTGCGTACGCCCCTGCATGTAGGTGGAGAGTGTCTGTCCAATATGTAATATTTGTTTGACCTCTTTTACTACAATTTTCTCCTGGTTTCAATTTGAGATTTTATCTGTTAGTACATGGATAAAACTGTATCAGAGCTGCCAACCTCCAGAACCGAAAATCAGTAATCACAAGGCTCAAAATCAGTAATTTTGGGTATAAATCAGTAATTTCCTATGCGGCGCTATGACTCTAATAAAAACGACACGCCAACATTGCACAGACACATGATTATCTGACATTTTTGGTGATTTTACTCACACAAAGTTGTTAAATAATGAGTTTCATATCATCACAACACAGTCTTCCAGGAAAAATGGGGGGGGGGAAAAAAATATAAAAAAAAAAAAAAAAAAAAAAAAAAAAAAAAAAAAAAAAAAAAAAAAATTAAATCCGTAATTTTAAACAACATTCCGTAATGGTCGTTAATTTCCGTACCAATTACGGGAAATCCGTACTAGTTGGCAGCTCTGCTGTATTACAGTAGCCTAAATTACTGAATAAAGCAGGCAAACACAGTCTCTTGGAAATTTTATACTTGAAAAAAGGACGCTCACATTTATTGACATCTCACAGTGTAAAACTTACAAACATCTCTTACACTTTTAATTCGCTACTGTACTTCCTCCTTACCACACTTCCATTCTCAAAATGACATAGCTACATTTGGAAACCAACAATTCAATTGTCTGTATTCATTTATACATCTTTACCACACACAAAACCAACATAAACTAGACAGTGGAAACAAAAGAAAACATAAAATCAACCCCAAAATCAGGGCCTTGGGAAAGGACTTGAAATCAAATAAAGCTAAAAATTCTTCTTGCTCTCAAAGAACCCACTTTTCTCTTGACCATTCTACAAAGTGTTGGGTTTTTTTAATTCTCCACATATACATTGCTCCCTCATATAACGCAAATCACAGAAAAATATTTTCGCTTTCATTGTGAAGTTAGCCTTTTCATGTGGCATAACCGTACATGTTGCTCAACTTTCAAAGTTTTGAAATTCATGTACACATTGAAGAGCTTAAAGACATTTAGTTTAGGAACTTCAACAGCTAACTCCAGGTTATCAACAAACTCTTTTCCCACCACCACCACAAGAAACTTCTACTTGATTTGACAGATCTCTTGCTAAGGAGCATCTACAAATTGCACCACCTTGGGGCGGGGTAGGAATGAGGATTTTAGTACATAGCCAAACATATATGTCCCCACATTTTGGATACTAACTTCAAGTTCCATTATAAAAATTGGCACCTCTCTTAGACAAAAAAGACTTATGAAAATCTGGAACATTCATGTACTGTTTCAGCAAAATGCACATTCCCTTGACAACAAGTCCATGTATAAAAAGTAGACATAGCTTTAAGGATAACTATAAGTATTTAAACTGATGTTAACGATAAGTAAGAAGAAACCAAACTCCTTACCGGTATTCACCAGGGTGGGATAGGAGTACAAGGGGTGCAATTTGTAGATGCATCAGCGACTCAAAACATATTTAATCTCATTCATCACAATCAAGGATAACTCTTAAACATATCTGTAAATTTCTCTGTTTAACCTCCAATTTCTTATACATTAAATACTGCTTGCTCAATTACATCTTTGTTTTCTGATAATACCATACGACTTCTGTCAACTCTTCAGTAACTTCAGGTCTCTCTACACTGTGCTCAACGTTTGCTGTATTACAGAATGCTACAAAAACACTCCAAAACCAACAGAAATCAAATTACATGTACTTAACATTCTTTCTTGCTCAAAACTCCCTCTTGGACTGTAATTCTCAGTTGAAAAAACTCCACACCAGACAGTTCTTCTCAATCTCTGTCACAATTTGGCCCAACTGTTGATTTACTGGAAATATGGATGGCTTATAACTTGAAAAACAATGGGGTGATTTTTTTCAAACTACAGAACAACTGTCATGCTTTCTACATCTCTAATGCACAAATCTACAGGTTATGGTTCACATTTGTAACAACATACCACCCAGTAAGCATTCTTTCTTATTCCTTTCCATGTCTGTACTGTTCCCGACTTCTTTTCTTAACCAAAACACCACAGAAGTCTCTCAAATTTTACTGTACCAGTATTCATTTCTCAAAAACCCTCTTCACAACTGCAAATCTGAATGTTCACTAAACAAAATACAACTTACTTATTCCTTTCCTTGTCTCTACTGTTCCCAACTTCTTTTCTTAACCAAAACATCACTGAAGTCTCTCAAATTATACTGTATTCATTTCTCAAAAACCCTCTTCACAACTGCAAATCTAAAGGTTCACTAACAAAATACAACTTACTTATTCCTTTCCATGTCTCTACTGTTTCCGGACTTCTTTTCTTAACCAAAACACCACTGAAGTCTCTCAAATTTTACTGTATTCATTTCTCAAAAACCCTCTTCACAACTGCAAATCTTAAGGTTCACTAAACAAAATACATTTGTGTACGACTTTGAACTAACTTGAACGACTTCAATGACTCATACTTTTTTCAATGCCTTGTCACTATCGCAAAACTTTCAAAACTTTTCCTTTCAGTTTTCACAAAGACCCATTCCCCAGAAACTTCTTGGCACGGCATATCTTGAAACTTCCAAATGCTGCACAAACTCGATACGTCTTGAACAGTTTGCACTCACTTGAATTGCTTTTCACAAAGACCCTTATTTTCAAAAACCTCTTTGCACCGTACATCCTTAAACTTGCAAAAGATGCACAAACTCGACACTTCTTTGCACAGCTTGCGCTCACAGGAAATGCTCATGTCTTTTAATTTTCAGTTTTCACAGAGACTTTTTTCTCAAAAACTCTTATCGCAATGTACTGTGTAAATTGTCTTGAACTGCTGGACTAACTCAACTCATTTTTGCACAAATTGTGGGCACTTCTCTTTGCAATGTAAGTCTTTAAACTTTCAAATGCTGCACCGGACTCAACTCGCCCTTGTTCATTCATTTTCGCGCTCACTTAGACATTTTAATTTTTTCTTGATTTTCATCTTGCTCTCTTCTTTATCACTCTGGAAACGTCACTCAAAGTCACACCTTTCTCCAGCGCAATAACACACTTACCTTGAGTGACGGTGTCCTTCCGACTTAGGAAGAGGTTTGCTTTGCTGTTAAGCTTGCATCGCAGTATCAGTGACTTTAGGTGACATGAAAAAATCAGATAAGTTCACTTAAAGCTTTTAAAAGTATACTTAAAGTAAATACAGATAGTATGCACAAACACAGGTAGCTTAGGGTGAAATAGTTATCTAGACAACAGCAGTCATTTACAGTTGAGTCCTTAATAACCAATGATGATATTCAGCTCATGGAAAGTTGGAGGGTAGGAAAATTTCTAGCTAAACATCCAACAGTGTATCTCATTGATTTGATTCTCCATTATAAACATACACTTTGTTGTCTGCTTAAAGCCATAAGGGTGTTAACTCTACATAAATGTATGGGAGTTTAATGTCTTTCTGGCTCTCAACACACAATGTGTTAGATTCTTTTGGGAATTTAAAACTAATTAGCGTTTAAGAATACAGTTTTAAAAATGCACATACATCCTTAAAACATAAGGTATCATATTCCAGAGTTGAGTCTGTTTGGATTCTTGACCCTATCCCCATCAATATTAAGATAAATTAAAAAGGAAGAGGCAAGAAGAGAAACATGGGAGGAGCTACCAAATTGCTGGTTCGACATACTGTTCATGTACATGGACATTAGGACAGGTAACATGTACATGTACATGGGCAATATTTACATCATCAATTCTCAGACTAAAAATTATCGATGAGAAAACTCATCGTATTGTACAATCCTTCACTCACATCCTTGGAGAGTATACCTACCAACCCCCCGTTGACTTGGTGAAATACTGTCCCCCCGTTTCTCCACTTTGAGGGGATTGGCCGCTCCATGATTGATTTGAGTAACCGACGTCACTCGCTGAGAGTCCTTGGGCACTCGAGCTGCCTCCTCCACTACCACTTCCAGCGGTGCCACTGTTACTCGATCCACCACCACCCGGCGTGCCAGCCTGGCCGGGCCCCCCAAGCCCTCCCAGCATGTTGCCCATCATACCAAGCCCCGCCTGGCTCAGAGCGGCTGCTAGCACAGCCTGGTTGAGTTGCATCTGGCTAAGGTTACCCTGTCCACCGGATCCGGTTCCACCACTACCACCTGCCCCAGATCCACCCCCAGCAGAACCCCTGTCCATGGGACCATGTCCGCTCCCACCTCCGGGCCCGTCCCGTCCCCCATCACGCCCTCCTCCAAATCCTCCGCCCCCATAGCTTCCTCCTCCTCCTCCACCCCCGCCCCCATAGCCACCACCCCCTCCTTGCCTGAAGCCACCCCTGTCACGATTGTAGCCACCGCCGCCACCACCGCCGCTACCTCCTCGATGGTATGCTGGAGATGAAAAAACAAAATTGATATTTTTCAGGAAGAACTTAACATTTTGTCCAACTAGTATAATTCTATTACAAGGCTCTCATTTATTTAACATTCTTATAACTTGAAATAGATGATGTTATCAATTCATAAAAGATAATCTTGAAAATTGACATCGTAACATGCCAGTACTATCCTTTAACAAGAGAAACTTTTGTGTTACTTTTTGTACTTTAAATTGAATTGTAATATATGTCTCTTTGATTAATTATTTATTTTGATATCATATTTCTATGTATTTGTATTGAATTCTGGACCCTCGGTAAAACAGCGCCACCATTGGTGGATGCCGAGTAGGGCCATCCAGCTGTTTATCTGTCATAGTATATGCTCATATTGTGTAATGTTTCGATTATTGCACGTCTTTTTTATACTGAAATAAATTCAAATCAAATCAAACATCATTTGACCAGCAGCGAACCCAACAACAAAATGGGACACAAAATGTAATGTATTGGCCTATTTGGGATTCTTCTTACAGGGACTGCTGGTGTGACCAGCTATCAACATTTATCTTTTGGTACCAGAACTGGCTTTTGTTCCTAATTGCACAATAAATAAAACAACAACAACAACAAAATGGGACACAAAACAAACATTTATGAAATTCATAAAAAATGGTCCACTTGTTGATAATTTACTGAGTGATAATACTTACAGTCCATGTTGTTGCTGCCGTATCCACCACCTCCTCCTCCGCCATATCCACCACCGCCTCCTCCGCCACCGTCACCATAGAAACGGTCACCTTCCTTGCCCATCATGCGTGCCTTTGGTTCGGCTCGGTTGATGTACACACTGTTACCCTGTGAGAGTTGCAATGAAGAAAAAAAATGAGTGTGAAATTGAGTGTGAAATAAAAACTATCAGTACAAGTTCTGAATGAGAAGAAACATTTGGCAAGATCTGGAAAGTGCACCTCAGGGGATTGGCACGCTTATGCTGTACAATTAAGATTAAAGTTATCTCAAACATACAGAATAATCGTAAGCGTACCCGTCTCCTTAGGTTGACCTTCTAGGTATGCTCGCCTTCTCGGTTGTGTACAAATGTTTCTTGACATTAGCGTTAGCATACAGATCATGTGACTAATGCGCGCATTGCCCACTTTCCAGACATCCAATGTACCTGTTAAGTGTATCATGACGAGACTATGTGTCTTTCCTGTGGCCCTACTCGGGGGCCAATCGGGTATAATACGACTACAGACGACGCAACCACAGCATTCACACATTCAACATACACGAAACCGAAGCGTGAGGAGAACTTTGGTCTGTTTCACGAACGCTAGCGCGCTGACCCAATTAATCAAGTCCATTCGATTACGTGCAGTTGTCCAAAAGAAGACGTAGATGGCGTTAACCAGCATGTCCCATGATACACTCCCTTTAAGTCTGCTAAAGTATGTTAACTGCACTTCTGTAGAAACAGACTGGTTGCATTCCGATAGGGCTTACTTTTCAGGTCTATCTGGGTGGCAAAACAAGTAGAACAGATAGAACATTTTGCATCATACTCTGCCTACCTTGATGATGAGGTCTTCACCCACGATCTCATCAGCATCCTTGGAGCTGTTCATCGTCACAAAGGCGAATCCTCTAAACGGCTTTGGGATGAAGACATCGACCACCTCGCCATACTTGCTGAAGATGTCAAAGAGATCTTCCTTGGTCGTGTCCGATGTCAGTCTTCCAATGAACAGCTTCTTACGACTGGGTTGCTGTGAGAAAGGAAAGAAAAAAAAGCTGTCATGTGTGAGAATTGTGTACATGAACTTTCTCAACTTTAACTGTTCTCTCCTGGTAACAGAGTTTTGGAACTTGGTTACTAGATACGATTTAAAAGAAATATAAAATATCTTCTTCAAATTGCTTAAGATGAGCATTTTAAACATTATTGTTACCGTAACCCATTTCCTTTAAAAAAAACAAGCTGTGCCTGTTAAATTGAATTCTTCAATGCACATATTTAACCGAGATATTTTCTTAATAAGTGAATTTAAGTCATCAACTATGACCTGGACAACTTTCAAAATAGACTGTCAAATTTATATTTTTCCTTTTGTTCCAGACTGGTCATGTATTTTCTCCTACTTTTATATGATGTGCCTTTCCAAAAACAGTGTCCTGGACTCGTGGACATGTCACTGGACTGTGGATCACATGGTTCACAGTTTGAGGCACTATATCATCCGTTGGCAAGAGCAAGATACTAATCAACATTTTCCACTCTCCATCTACATGTAGGTGTAGTAAGCGAGTGTATGTAGGAAATAAATCCATGAATGCTTTTGGTACCTTTTAGGGCAGCTCGGCTAAAGCCAGGGTAATAATACATTGTAGTACTCAGTAGGCACCTTGAGCATCTCCTGGGATGGAGATGTGTGCAATATACATGTACATGTACTAGACCTGTCTTCATCAGCTTGAGATTGCCAAATAGCTAGCTATTTCTGATCTGGGAAAAATAAGTTACGAATCGCATCCTCATCAGCTTGAGACTTGACCTCAAGAAATTACCGGTAGCTAGAGATATTTTGCTGAGCATTCGGGCTGGTGAAGACGCACCGGACAAATAGCGAGATATTTTGCAAACTAGCCCAAGATATCTTGGGATGTTTATCTCGACCAAATATCCCGCTAATTGCAACTTCGGGCTGATGTAACGCAAATTAACTGGATAATTCAAATAGCGATTATTTGGCAATCTCGAGCTGATGAGGACAGGCCTTATGATTATCACTATCATGAGTAAAGTTCTGCAAACGTACCACTGCTCCACCTGTGTTTGGGTATTTGACCTCGCACCATCGACTCGAGAGGTCAATCTTATGCCTCTTCTCTACCACGCCTTCCTGGGAATCGACGTCCTTGTAGCGGATGAACCCAAAGCCCTTGGACTTCTGAGTGACGGGGTCTCTCTTCACCTGTAGAGGGTCAACAGGAAAACATGTCAGTAGCCAGGTGAAGGGCATGTTTATTCCATAAAAAGATGGGAAACCTGTGATTAATACAAAGGCTTTTTCGCAACAAACCATCATTAATTCCAATTTTGCGAACATCTTACTGGAACGTAAGCCTTTCTAAAGCCTTGTCAGCTGGATGTCTGCAAATTTCTGGTAATCGAAAAGATTTCTGGCAGGCCCAAATTTCTTACTCCTACATTAACACTGCCCTAGATCTACAGGTGAATATTCCATGTCTTGGTGAATATTCCATGTCTTGGGGAATATTTTACCAATTGGAGAGGGGCATAACTTGGTGGGTTTTGTTGTTTGTTTAAGTCATAAGAAATGCAAAAATTGCAGATTATTACAAAAGGTTAGCATTAACATGCACATCAACATCAACATTTTTGGGGTAAGAGAGTAGTGGGTACAGAACTTTTTAACCAGTGCATTCTAATACTCTTCAAGCTAAATGCTAATGACATTGACAAGTCTGGGGCAGGGGCAAATTCTACCTGACAAACATACAACAGTCACTGCAAGGCTGAAAAATATGTCAAATTGACTCACATGTGCCATCAGGAGTTCACCATACTTTCCAAAGTACTCCTTCATCTCTTCATCGGTAGTGTTGTAGTCCAAGCCTAGGACAATCAGGTCTACCGTCTTGGCCTCGATCTTTCTTGTCTTGCCGACCGGGTTCTCCCGGTTGTCTTCACCTTTCCTCTTGTTCTCTGATGAGGATTGTTCTGATAGAAGAAAAAAATATGGAAGTTGGAACCAATGCCAACAACTTTTCCAATGTTTTGAACTGGCAAATCTTTATACAGGTACTTCGTATAAATTAGGCCAAATATCGAAAATAATGTGTTTCTCGTCCAGACTTCTAAAAAAATAGGAGGCAGGGCATTATTGATTAGTTTTTTACTTTTTTACTAGTCTAGACTTTCCAATTTTTTGCTATTTTGTTCCAAGATGACTGCCATGCAGTCCGTACGCAGCGTCATATATGCTAACTCTAATGAACAAAACAAACAATTTTATTATTTGTCTCTCATTCGCTCTCACAAGCTCTCCCGATTTACGGGATTTTATGAGAAAATGACTCTCCGAACGTCGACTGAGCTGTGATTGTGCAACTGCAAGCCATGACTTGATCTTGCAGTCCAATAAATAATATTAAAGATAAACTTGAGTACTGGTAAAAAAAAGAAAATTATTTCTCACAGAATCAAACGAAACTTACACTGAATGTTCAAGATTACAAATAAATGACATGTGCCAAACAATTTTGGAAGAAAATGTATACTGGCTGAGTAATGAGCATAGAAAGACAAGGAATCAAGGTAGTACCAACCCCGACACCATGCGTGTTGTCCCATACATAGCTTTCTGTGTATGTGCTTGTTACTTTACCAAGACTCGGTCAGATTTATTATGATTTTGATGACTCCAGAACCTTGCAGTGCACACCAATACTTACATGCTACATGATCAACTGTTTCTGATCCTTTCCACACCTTTTCTTTCACAATGCAATCGCATTACCAGTACTAAAGTTTATCTTTAACAGTAGGGGCGCTGGTCCGAGAATAAGGATCGTCTTCATAAACGAGGATCATCTTCTTTAACACGGACAGATGCATCCTCAAAAATAAGGACCGTCTGCATTTTCGCAGACGTTTCATATTTTTGATCGGCGCATTGGCGATGCAAAAAACGGATTCTGCAATGATTTTCTTGATGCATTTTACATTGACTTCTGTTTGTACAGAGACCTTCACATTATGAGCAATAAATCCTTGGGAAGACGGACAACCCATAAAAGTAGACGGTGAACTAGACTAGGGTTATTTTCCCCCGGGGAATCCATTTTTGGCATCGCCAGCGGGCTGTTCTGTAACATGAAACCCCCAGAGCGCCGATGAAAAAAAACGTCCTCGAAAATGCAGACAACCCTTAGAGTAAGACCACCAAACTTCGGACACTTAAGACAAAACGGGGGAAAACATTAAATTCTTTTTTAATTATTGAAAGATCAAATATACTATTATTGTGCAAATACTGTTTATGTATGTCATGTAAAAGAAAATTAGTAAAGGAAATGGAAAACTAGAATTATTTACTTACCCGCCGAACCTGTTTTCATGCCAAGCTTCGGACGCGCTTGCCAAACATCGGACGTTCATGCGTAGCGCACGTATAGCCCACGTATAGCGCATAGCGCACGTTTATCGCACGTAAAGCGCGCGCGCTAAAGTGCGCATTCATCGGAGGTTTGGAAACCGGATCAAAATCATACGACGGGGGTAAGTTTGACTGCGTTGATTTCATGAAAAAAAGTATTATTTTCTCGTTTTGGGTAGATTTATGTTAGGTAGAACTATCAGAAAGGTGTTTTTCACAACACTCGTACAATATTTTGGTGCTAAAATCTTACGAAAGCGCTATTTTTTTGTAGTCAAAATGACACTCAATGTTGCCTGTCCGAAGTTTAGAAGAGCGCCATCTTCTGGTAGGGGAATCTATCTAGTACCCCTAGGTCCGTGGTAACGGCCGCCATTAGAAAATTTTCGCGATAGAGTGAAAAAGTATCTCATAAGCTCCCATAATTTTGGCAGAAACCACCTGAAATATGCCAAGGATTTGTTTGTAATCGATATATTGGAGGCTCTACACCTTAACTCCCCTGTTAAGGAACTGTAAAAATCTGGGTAACCTGAAATCTGTCTCTGAATTCGATGTTTTTTGTGAGTTTTGCAGACAGCAACCTGCCCTAACTTTTTGTACTAACGATATAGGTTAGTAGTAGTATCAAATGCATGCAAGTTACCCGGCTGAGCTAGGCTCATATTTTGCGTTCGAGCCGTTGAAGTCATTTTTGTCCGAAGTTTGGCAACGTCCGAAGTTTGGCGGTTTTACTCTAATGCCTTATTTTTGAGGACGCACTTTCAATGACTTTGTCCTCGTTTATGAGGACGATCCTCATTCTCAGACCAGCGCCCCTACTGATTAATGATAAAAGAAGCTGCTATTTCAAGAAGTTGATTTTGCATGCAGTGAAATTTGTTTCATTGATACTTTGCTGGATCCCGAGTCCGAGTTGTGACCTTCACTAACCGCTCAGTAGACCATGCTGACTCAGTATCAGTCTCATAAAAAATAAGTTATGAACTTGTGAATATCTGAAATTAAGAATTTCATGTCTTACCTTGATTGGCTAGAACTATTCCCTTTGGGAAAGTAGCAACGTACATGAGATCTTCCCAAACGCCATCTGATCGAGGAGCATACACACGCTCGTCAATCACACGCAATCCACGGATGCCCTGGCTCTGCGGGTTACGGTACTTCAGGCCGGTAGCACCGGGGAACTGGGCGATGATTGTTGATAGCATGATGGTCCCATCTTGCTCGACAGGTAGTTCAATAATGGAGTCCGGATCGGTCTCATTTTCCGTTGCAGCGACACGAATAAAATCCATGATTTATGGCTATAAAGTTTCTCTGGACAGAGAGAACAAAATGTTTGAAATTTCTCTTCACTGAAGAAGGTAACAGGAAAAAAATGTGGTAGCGACCTTACCGGCTTTTCTCGAATTTTCCAAACCAATATGGACGCGATCAAATGTACCACGCGAGAAATAAGTGGACAGGGCCAGCTACGGTCAATTAACTTTAGTCTAGTGATCCAGACCTTGTTTCAGTCTTTCCTGTTTCTTTTAATTCGCACAAATCCCCCCCCCCCCCCCCACGGTGAATCTATAGTGAGATTTGATTTAATCCATAAAATAATAGGTTAATCGGCCACAAATCAAAATTTCATTAGCGTAACCAACAAAGAAAGAATGAAAGCCAGACAGAAATATTCGAATGCCAAAGTAGTAAAGCTAGAGTTTCTTGAGCAAGTTAAGTAGGCCCCTATACACAATTTTTTTCTTCATGGCCCGTTTTGAGGTGTATACAAAATACAATATATATTTATATATATGCCTAACTAAGAAGAGAATTGTGAGTACACCGCTTTTCTAGATACACAGTGAATTCGATATCTTCTTGGTGGACCAAATAAACTATCGATGTAGCCAAACAAATATTTATGAAAAGAGAATATGGCAATAAAAAAAAGATGGAAATCCCAATAAGATTTGTTTTTTGAAACCTTTGTTCCACGACTTGAATCTGATTTTAAACAATTTTGATTGATCTTACTTTATATTAGCCATGTCTATAGATAATCATGAAACTTTTTATTATTGCCAGTTTTATCTTGTCAACTATAGGTTATAGTTTATGTTCCTTTTTATTTACACGCAGTGCACATAGCAATCATGTTATTTGCAAATGTAGGCCTTCACTTATACTTGCCCGATCAAATCAAATCAAAGAATCATGCTAAAAGTAAAAGGAAAAGATGACTATAATCTCGATTATCTCTCCGATTTCACCCTCTCTCTCTTGTTTTCATTATTTCACCTTAAGCAAGATGTCCTTATCATTAATTGCAGTATATAGGCGTACATTATATTCAAAGTCAACTTTTATAGAAATGTATTATTCTGAGGCTGGGGTAAGAATATGATATCAGAGCCCTCAATGCATATGAGAACAGTATGAGGTCACCCTGGGTAAAAAAAAAAAAAAAAGACATAATATAATATTATTAGAGTCATTAATATTATTATGATCATTATCATTATTATTATTATTATTATTATTATTATTATTATTATTATTATTATTATTATTATTATTATTATCATTATTATATGTTTGTGACATTTGGATTGTTTACGCATAACTATACACATTCTCATTTCTTAAAAATCATCATAATTGAATTGATGGTATTTCAGTTATTTAATCTGTACGAATCACGTTTAATAAATGTGGCACTAGTATAACTGAATGTTAATTTGTATACATAATTATGCTTCCTCCAATTGTACTCTCTCTCTCTCTCTCTCTCTCTCTCTCTCTGATCCCTTTTTGTAGAGGGAGGGGCTTGATCCAGCCTCCCCCTTTTTTCCTCATCACCCGTATAGTTACCGTTACTGCCCAACACCGATGGACACAATGGAGCATAAATCATTCTTCATTTTCTCCTTTTATACAGGACTCATATATAAACTGATGAACTGATAAATTGATCCTTAGAATTTCATTAGATCTGCCACAGTTTGTAAGAGTTTTCTTATTCAAAATAATATTTCAAAGGCCCATCTCGATCAACCAGTTCATTGTATGTATGTTAAAGGGTCTTCGAGAGAAGACAACTTCCTTTGTTTTGGCCTGAAAAGTTCCTCCCAGTGATCGACCGACCCCCTTTGTCCCGAATGAACGCGCCCGGTATAGATTTATCTCAATTCTTTAGCACACATTCGAGACAAGCCGATACACATATATTGAAAAGAAAGGAGTACATTCTGGTTTTCACAAGGGGGTATCAAGAGCGTCCTGTCGCCGTGGTGTTTGCATTGATGCACTTGTCGCAATAAGTTTACAAGTGGATCAAGTTATCGAAAGTAGCTATCTGTTGTTTATCTATATCAAACAAAATGCCGGCTAAAGTAAAGAAGAAGAGAGCGAAGTCAAAGTCGCCAGGGTCAGCGGAAGAAAAGAACAGACCACGTCCAGATCCAATTCCACCACAAGATTTTGGGCCAGAAGAACCCAAACCATCACACCGAGAAAGTGTAAGTTTGTGGCCAGTGCAGTGCCAACCAGTAACAGAACAGGTGCATGTATTCTGTGAATGCACGGTGAACAAAATTAGGGGGGGGGGGCGGGGTGGTTCCGAATGTTAACATAGGGAAATCCTTCTTCTATTGTTTTGAATTTCCAGTGAATATTATTACTATCATGTACTAATTATTACCATAATGTATAAACATGAAGGAAGACAGAAATAGGTTATGCCTTATTTATGGTGATATAATCAGCATCAGCATCAGTATACGGAAGTGTCTACTTTTTTTAATTAATAAGTGTAATTTGTGGGTTCCAAGTAAAAGTATTTGTAATATAATCACCTTTTATAAGGGAATTCTTAGTTTATATGTAATTTATGTAGATATTTGTACAGCACTACACTACAGGTATCTTTATTTATTGGTATTAGTAAGTATGCCCCTATATTTCTTTGCAGATTAAAACATTGGCCTTATTTTTATGTAACCTGTACACACAATTATATGTTTGTATTCATTTCTTTAATGTAATTTCTATTTGGTGGATGTATAAAATGTATGAGCATTTCATTTTTAGATTTTAACATGTAACATATGTAGCATTCACAAACTTATATCCTTTTTGCTCTGCTTATTTTTATGACTCTCCAGCTTCAAAAGGTGCTAACTGGAGACCGAGTCGATCTCCAGACCAAGGAGTTCATGGGATGCAGAATATCCACCAAGGTTTTTGAACAGCTCACGACGCATGAGATACGCGATCTCAAGACGGTCTTTGATGCCTTTGCTGATAAAAGGGGGTAAGTTGAGTTTACCCATAATTAACTGAATTATCTTATATCCATATACTTTATACAGAGGCCAACTGGTTCCCATACGCAATGGGTTAAGGCAGTGGCATAGATGGGGTTGTGTGGGGATAGGTATAGGGGCTCATGATCCCTCCCCCCCCCCCACCCCCCCCCCAAAAAAAAAAAAAATGGATGGAGAAAAAAACGGTATGAGGAAAAAAATGAAAAGAATAAGAACAAGAAATCCAATGATATAAAGATCAATTTCTCACCCTTGTTGATTACTTGATTTATTTTTATTTCATGCATCAAGAAGACCAATCCCACCCCCTCCTGATGATGCCAGTACCCTCACAATGCTGCACCACTGATTATGGGGCACATGTGTCATTTATTTTGTATTACTAAATACTAGTCCATGATATTTTGTCAGATGAAATTTCAAATTAATAATGAAGGAAGAAATATGATCGGGAAAAGGGACTACTCTGTCCTGTTTGTACAGTGGTTCTATTTTTTTAAAATTGCTGGTGCAAATATTGTATAAGGTCCAAAGTTTAACGAAAGAGTAGAGTTATCAAAGTTGAATTGATTGTACAACTGAAACTATCTTGTGAGGAAGAAAGACAGAGAGGGGCTTAGGGCAGTTGCTTCAATATTTATAACTGATCTTAACCTTGTCTGTCGTTTTCAGTCGCAAAATCACTGTGTTCCCAAGTATGTTTCCTCTCAAAAGTAAACTGATTACCTGTATTCCCCCTTCTTCCACTTCTTTCCATGGAAACTATATAATTTTAACCTACAGGTACCCATTTTGAACATTGTTTCAAAATAGACTCCATTTAAAAAAATATTTTTTAGGGGGGTTTGGGGGGGGGGGGGGGGGGGTATGAATTATTATTATTTTTTTTTTTTTTACTCTTCTCTTTTTTTATTCACCTAGGATGATTCGAGCTGACCATATCCGGAGAGCCATGAGATCCCTTGGGTTCAAAGTATCCAAAACAGAAGCGGTTGCCATGGTAGCTGATATAGACCTTGATAGATCGGGGTAAGTATTCTCTCCATTAGATGGTCTCAGGTTTTTCCTTTGCTTTAAAGCCCCACTGCACTACTTATAGCTACTTGCGCCCTCTATATAGCTAACAATTCCTAATCGGTGACCATCGGTCCCCCATGATCTTTTTCTTATGTTAATTGAGAGCTGATTTGATGAGATAACCACCTGTCAGTGACCATGCAGGGAGGTCTAATCCCTCCTGGCCAAACTAGTGCAGAGGGGCTTTAATACAGTCCATGTCAAAGTTGTTTGTATTGCTAGGAGTTGGTTCTATAAGACACCTCTAGCAATGCCTTTTGTTTGTCATAGAAATAATTATGTAATTAATTCTTTGAAATGCTAGAGCGCCGTAATGGCAGCCATGCTAAAGCCGGGGTAATAAATGTGGAGCGCCAGGAGTGTAAAGTCTGACAGATATGAGCGCTGTAGAAGAACCCATTATCATTATTACTGTTCACCATTCTGTTAATTCCTTGCAATGTATCCTGAATGAACAATGTTTAGGTCTTTAATCCAATTTATTTCCTCCTAAAGTGACAAATGTCTTTAGATAGGCCTAACCATTAGGTAATATTAGTGATACAAGTTTAACTTAAAAGGAATGGTCAATTCATGGGATTTTCAATGTTGAATTAAATAAATGGATAGGAGGTAATAATTACATTGCAGTTTGAATATTGTTGGCATTTTAATGTCAGATTTTGCTTCAATGCCCTCACATGTTTCATAAATGAATAAATAAATATATATCTTTTTTATAAATACTAAATGGAATTACAAATGGATTATATCAACTAAGCAAACAAAAATCAAAGAGAAAAAATAGGGAAACATATATGAACATTGTCTTTTTCTGTATTTCTTTTGTAAAACAATTTATATACCGGTACATTATCATTTTCTTCAGGACAATTGACTTCAACGAATTCCTCCTTTTCATCATTGACAAGCAAGGCACAGCAAGAGATGTACAGGCTGAAATATCACAAGGATTCAAAATGATGGATTATGGTGAGTTTACATATACAGTGAAACCTGTCTATAAGGTCATTAAACAAAATATACATGTTTAGTGTCCCGCCCGCTTCCTTTTTGGGGGCCGCCTCCTATTTTTTTGTTGTAATTTTGTTGATTTTTTGTTGAATTTTTTTTTGTTGATTTTTTTTATTGATTTTTTTTTTGTTAAAGAAGAAAAAAAAGGGCCTCCTCCTTCCTATTTTTCGAAAAAACAGGACGCTACCCGGTAAACATGTTTTTTTTTTTTTTTTGGCCTAAAGACCACCCAAGGGATACAAGAAAAGTGGTCTTCATAGGCAGGTGGTCTTTATGTACAGGTGCCTATAGTACATGTTTCAATGAGAAACCATTTTCAAGGGGAACAAAAATGTGGTCTTTGCAGACAGGTGGTCACTAAAGCAGGTTTGACTGTAGTTGTATCCTGTGTCAGTGGTACTGTCTCCCTAGCGATACAGTAAGATTTGTTAAACATTATGATTTGATTACCCACCAAAACTTCGGATAAGATTTAATGACAAAAATAAATGGTGATACTTTTAGTATGACTTTTTATTTGTTTTATTTGAATAGAATGCTCAAGGTAAGATAAATTACATTTAATACAATGTTTAACAAAATTATAATGGGAAAACATACTAACTGAACTTTTGCAATGATCGCTACTGAAGAAAGTGAAGCACATTTATCCAATTCTAAGGTGACATTTAGAACATTTTTATTCCTCACTTACAGTAGTAGTACCCCAGTAACTTTAGGAGTTTTACAGGGCATGAGTATTCTTAGCACCTTAGCATTATTTCTACAATAAATTATACATCCTTTCTGAGAACAGGGAATCCAAAGGAATGTTTTTAAAAATGATAAAAGAAAGGTGCATTTAACTGTTTCTTTGTTCTGAAAATTATACCAGTTTTGACCATGGATGTAAATTTGTTAAGACATTCATGAAAGATACATAGGTACACGTATGTTATATTCAGTGGTGGCTTATTCCACTTACCGGTATCTGTAAACACAAACATTTAACTCTTAAAATGGCAATTGACAATGACAAAATAAATCTTGTCTTGCTTCAACTCACAGATAACACAGGTAAGCTAACGCTGGACAACCTGAAGCGAGCAGCCAAGGAATCGGGTGTGAAGTTTACGGAGGCTGATCTGAGAGAGATGGTGGAGGAGGCCGATAGGAATGGAGACAACATGGTAGATCTTCAAGAATTCTCTACCGTCATGCTCAAAACCAATCTATTCTGAAACCGATTATTGCACAAGATTTATACTTATAGCTACTTGCGCCCTCTATACAGAAAACAATGCCTAATTGGTGACCATTGGTCCCCCATGATCCTCTTTTTCTCATGTTAATTGAGAGCTGAATTGATGAGTTAGCAACCTGTCATTGACCACGCTGAGTGGTCTAAACCCTCCTGGCCAAACTATAGTACAGCCGGCTTTTAAAGCCCCATTGCACTAGTTTGGTCAGGAGGTTATCTCATCAAATCAGCTCTCAATTAACATAAGAAAAAGGGGACCATGGGGGACCAATGGTCACCAATTAGTCATTGTTTGCTATATATAAAGAGGTACAGTAGTACAGTGGGGCTTTAGTTGTAAGAAATATGAACAGAGGGCTGATACACTGGCTGGCCTTTGCTGAAAATTTGTGATTTTATTATCAGGCTGACCATTCTTCGGATTCAATTTATATGTCTCACTGAAAATGAGAGGTACACTATAATTTCATGTTGATCTTTACTCTCATCCTTTCTATTGTAGTTTTCTTAAACTGTCTGGGATATCAAGAAAGCCCCCATTTATCCCTGTACATTTATTCACGTTTCACCACCACATAAAATGTGAAGTGCTTGTTGGTCGATTTCTAACAAAAGGAATTTGTGACTCTCAAAATCAGACAATTAAAAAAAGTGTACCTTCTTATCTTTCTATTGAAGACTGTTACATTTTTTTAAATGTAATAAGTTTAAGTAATATGCATTATTGTCACTTTTTGTGAAAGTTGATTTCATGATATTGAACCATGGAGTGATGCATAACATGTGTCATGACCAGAAAGTGATATTTTATTCAGCTGTAGAAACAATTTATTGAACATGTTTTCCATATTTTAGAACCATGTTTCCTCTATCCTGTTTGTAAACATATAAATTGTATTTATTGTATATGTTGTATTTACATATACCAGTATACAAGTAGTCTTCCACATATATATCAAAGTACTAGTAGTATTGAGGGTATGCATTAACTGTCAAAATGTAATTACCTGTATATTTTTTGTATTGTATGTATAAAAGAGAACTGTAACACGTATATGGTGTGTATTAAATGTATTTTAGAAATCCATTTCTAGGATTTATGCAATTTTTTGTTTGTTTTTGGATTTGAATATACAAACTTTCACATAATATATATCACATACATGCACTCAAATACTCAACATTTTGCAAATATATCTAAAAAATATTTACTTTTAATTAAAAATTTCAGAAAAAAAAAACTTTTTCATTTAAAGTGTTCAACAATATTTTATTTCTGATTATAAATCTCAAGGCAATCTCCGTTGGTACAATTATTCAGATGTTTCACAAATGACAGAGTACATTACATGTATGAAAAAGGATATACAGTCAGGTATACATACACAAGTAAATTAACCTTTGAACTTTTAACAGAGAATAAAACAGTGCTGTGTAAATACTAATCAATACTTTTTGTGTGCTTTCAGCTATCCTAAACATCTTATGAAATAATATGATCTGTAAACAGGGATGCCAGTTAGAATTGATAAGAGGGCCTGAAAATCACCTAGAATGAGCTATTTTCTATACAAAAAAGCCTAAATTGTGGTCTTAAAATAACTTGCCAGGGCCTGAAAAAAAACTGACATCCCGGTGTAAATCACTGTGTGAAAGTGACAGATCAAGTCTTTACCCAAAATTACATGTACTGTATGAACACTTTGATCCAGTGTAAACATTTGAAAGTGTCAATATTTTGAACAGGACATTCATGAGATATCCAATGTGATTGTCCATGTCAAAGTTCTTACAAGAATAAGCAGGAACCATAATGAAAATCCAACTTGATTTCTGAATGGAAATCGATTTACCAGTACCACTTTGCACAACATCCCTAGAGAAGAATGGTCAATAGGCTTAACATGTACCTTTACATATTTATATGATGAACGTTTGTAATAGTCAAACAACAACAAAGACAAATATCTTTAGTTGTCATCGTATCACAATTCTCATGACAGTATTTACCACTGATAAAGATAAAGTTTACATGTACAGCAATCAAAAGTGTACAGCAATCAAAAGAAATGAGTATTCCAAGAGAGTATATATGTATACCACAATATCATCTGCATGTTAACCTTTTGAAATGTAACCATTTCAGTCTCTGTCATGACACAAATCAAAAGACATACTGTATGGTGTTACAAAATATCTGACATTTTCTATTAACTGTCTTTCTTTCACTTTTCTCATGACAGTAGTCATCATTGATACAGTTAAACATGAACAGCATTAAAAAAGAGTTGCAATTTTACAAGAGAGCTTAATGTAACATCATATGTAAACCACAATATCTTCTGCATATTAATTTTTTGAAATGTACCAGTAAGCATTTTCCCTGCCAGCCATGACACAAATCAAAGGACATACTGTATATGGTGTTACAAAATATCTGATATTTTCTATATACAGTCGTAAATTGTTTTTAATAATACATCATGGAAGATGACAATGCCACTATCTGTTTACTAAAAATTATGAATTTAAACCATAGCAGTTCTTTTTTTTCTTTTTAAATCAATCAGTTTCCCTCCTCAATCGGCAACAATTAACCTTTTATTCCACTACTTCAGTTTTAAGAAAAAAAATCTATTAAATGAACCAATGTGAAAGGAAATTGCAAGATTTAACCAGAAAAAAATTGCCACTTTGTACATGAAAATAATGATTTTATATTTTACAGCACGTTGCCAATCTATAGACTTTACGGAAGTCAATTCTATATTTATAAACAAAATAAAATGAGAAATATAAAGCAACACTAGTTATCTTAAAAGAAATTATTCCATTTCATCAGAAAAAAATGTTTGAATAGTTACAATGAATAAAAAGGGGGAAAGAATACAACAGAATCAATCATGCAAACCCGACCTCAAATAAAGAAATAATTAACGAAACAATTGCACCAAGATGTGAAAGAAAGCCCTTTCCAATATTCTACTTTATAATAAAAAATGATACGATAAGATAAAAAACTAAACACAATTCATGCAAACTTTTGATACAAATGAATTCATACATTCCGCATCAATATCTTCATATATTTATAATAACATGTCTTAATTGATACTGAACAGAACAGTGTGAGAGAGATGTGCATGTATGCAGGAGAGAGAGAAAGAGAGAGACAGAGAGAGAGAGAGAGAGAGAGAGGGGGGGGGGTAGAGCGAGAGGGGCAGAGATAGTTGGCTAGGGATGAGAGGGGGTATTATAAACTATGATGGTGAAGAAATCAATAACAAATCAATGTTATCTCTTAAAATCTTCATTTTCACCAAGATTTTAAATCCGAAGATGAGTCATTTCTCTTCATCTTCCATTATAAACTCAGCAATGAAGTCTAACAGTGATGACATGAAGAAAAGAAGGAAAAGAAAAAGGAAGGTTTCAAACCCGATAAATGACTCTTGGAAGTTATTTCTTGATCAATTTTTGTAAACCTAGTGGCACAAATGGGTAAGAATCCCATACCTATGCTTGATCAATGCTCAATCTTTGACCAATATTAGTCTTCACAATAAAAATAAACAAATATAAAACATCCTAACGTCAATACAAATACAACCTTTGCCTTTACGCACACCACCTACTATAAATTTTGCTCAGTGCAGAAGATTATTTTTGTGTGTGTGCTACATGTATAATATGGTGGTATTAACTTAACATTTACTATATTCATCAGGCACTAATCTTTGGAATGCTTTCTTTATCATCCTCCACACCTTTCTGCATAAATTCATCTTAGTCGTATTGTTGTTGTACATATAATACGGCATGATTGGCTCAGTGGTAGAGCAGTCGTCTCGTAACCGGGATGTCCCAGGTTTGAAATCAAGTCAAAGTGCTAGTGCCCTTTAATAAGGCATTAATCCTCATTACCAAGTTCCTTGGATATGGCTCAAAGCCTTCAGTCCCCTAGTTGCTTACTGATATTAAAGCATAAAAATGATTTCAGGCAGATAAAAGAACAAACGATCAACCTGATTTAAATAATGCAATACTAAATCACTCTATTTCTCCTTGGGTCACCTCCCAAGCTTTGACTATACTTTCTCTACGACAAAGTCAAGAGATCACCATAGAGATCCCTGATCACTGAGGGCTGCAGTTTTTTGTATTGCCCCACTGAGCATATACATCAGTAAAAAATAGAAGGAACCTTGAACTAGGAATTTACATAAAAACTTATATTTTACAAGCTCACATCAAATCTCTTGAATAGAGATCATCATATTGCAATTTTTATCACAAAGATTTTTGTTGGTATAACTTCCATCTAATAAAATGTAACAAACAGATCAAATCTTTCTCATCTGTCAAATTTTTCCTTTTGACATATACATGTATAATATCTTAGAACAATCCATTTGATAGAAAGTGAAATATCTATAACTCTATCCTAGCCGAATTAGCTTACCGTACATATGCATGTATTTCATTTAACACGTTTTAAACAGTATGAAATGGCCCTACTGAATTCAGATATTGTATAAAGCGAATTTACAATTTAGGCTCACTCGCATATGATGCAGTAAACAAAAGCAGCCATATTTTTCTTGGAAATGTACATGAACATGAACGGCAGCTGTGTGCATCATATTTATTATTAAAGCTGTGAAGCATAAAACACTTATGTCATCAAAAAAAATTAAAGGCTGCTATACACTGCATCATATCTAAACAAGGTTTTAAGAATCAAAGCAAAAATGAAGAATACATCATCTATAAAAGGTTTCAAGGATCGTCTGAAATCATGCTTGCTATAGGTCTAAAAAATATCCAAATAAATAATTTCACAAACAATCCACGATTTCATGCATTCAGGATTAAATTACAAGTATCTGCAGCACACAAGGGTTTCAACACAACAAATACTTGGCTTAAAATAACTTGGTCTGAAGCTAGTTAGAGCTCCTTATAATCCCACTGTGCCACGTTGTATTACCAAGGACTTCAAGATTATCTAACTGGTTCCATTGCCAGATTAATCTATACACATATCAAAAGGATTGTAAGGGAGCTACATGTAATCAAGACTGGAAAAGAGGTATCAAAGCAATCTTTCTGTCAATTGATGCCTATTGGTTAGGGAAAAATTCATGCATGGCAAGAAGCGACCGTGCAGAAAGCCAAATACAACGGAGGAATTGTTAAGGGAAATTATTTCATTGCAAAATCAAACTGTACCCCATAAATTACAGTTCATATCATGTACATTTCATCATTTCTACACTCTCCTACACAGTTATCTGCAGTGAAAGAGTGAAAAAAAAATGTCAAAAGTCAGGTCGGCAGAATGAGATTATTCAATCATTCATTATTCCAAGAGGATTAAAACCAGAAAAGTGTCAACTCTGTGAGTCAACGCACTTCTCGCTCCAAACAGACAAAATCCCCCTTTGCTTACTTTTTTTTTTAAAACCTTAAAGCAAAGAAGGTTAACCAGAGTACACAGAATAAATGATTTCCTGTACTTTTTTACAAAAATGGTAATGATACAGATAGCATGAATTTGGCAAATCAGAACATAAGCAGGCCTTTTTAGAGCAAGTCCACTTTCCTGTAGGGCACATTCCTATATTGCAGCACAAATAGGAGGGGCACAAAAAATCTCCAAGGCCAATGCGAGGGGCATTGAGGTCAATCAAAAGGGCATCCACGGCTGTGGCCTTGGATTAATTTTAGCCCTGCTTAAGGTATCATCTAGCGATGATGTTTAGAGCTACAATATGATTAATTCAAACATCATACTCAACTCACTGAAAACAATGACTCTAATGCAAACTCTACACAAAATCGAAAAAAGATACAAATAGAAAGAGTGAAAAATAAATGTTGTTTTTCACAGATGCAGAAAGTGCATTACATTGCTGTCAATCAGGTGGTCTAATACATATATTCTATTGAGCCTTATGAAACCTAAAACATGTGTGGAAAGTGCTTCAGTTAGGCAGACATTGTGCAAGTGGCATAATCTACAGACAAAAAGGCCCCAGTTGCTTGCATGTAGAGAAACAGTGCATTACAGAGTATCCTGCTTTATAACTGAGAAAGCCATGCCAGCCAGTGCAAGAGTGTGTTTCAATATGGTTGGGGACTATTAATAAAAAATAATACAACAGTCTACACATTTTTACAGTTCAGGACTAGTTTGTAGGCACAAAGTCTCGTCAGTGATGTGCATAAGACAGGGTCTGAAGGGTAAAGACTACAGACTGCATCAATTGGCCATGGCACGGCACACACCCTAAAACTTAACAGTGCTGGGCTAGATTCATGGCTTTATGGAGAAGGGAAAAAAAAGGCCTGTAAACCTTCAAAAGGAGTCTGTATTTGCAGACTACTAATGGACTGCTTTCGACTGTCTATTTTAATGCAGGCTAAAGCGATGATCCTGCTCTATCAAGCTGCTTATCTTTTAAAAAAGTCGGGATAATGCATGCAGGACTTAGCATCTCACTGCCTTTGAATTCTTATAAAATTGCACTTTCATTACAGTGTACAGACTTAACCCTTTTTGTGTAACAATGGAGCTATAAAGAGATTAGTGAAAAGTTCTTTCATTTCTAGGGCTCTTTATCTCGATGTGATTAGTAGCAAATCTGATTTAAGATGTTAACAGCAAGCATGCAGAGTTAGTACTGACCATCATCACAACGACCCTGAACCCCACTACCCTCATTCACAAAGCAGACTAAATCAATCCTGGTTTTAAGGGGAGGTCTACCCTGATATTAAGTTTGTTTAAATCAAAGCAGAAAATGAGAGAATGAGCCAATTTGTGTTTGATTGATCTACCTTCAAAAATTCATAACTATCTTATTCTTAATTAGTTTTTGCTCAAACCTTCACCAGCCTATTTCTCTTATTTTGTTGCTTCTATTAAGATCAACTTTGTATTAGGGTGGACATCCCTTTTAACCCCATCATTTCCATAGGCTTAATGCAGGAACCAACCAGCTCCCCGCCACAGGCAATGGGTTAACTTTGTTCACTGATTTACGGAACACCAAGTGCCAGCACTTTATCCTGCCCAAATTACTGTAATTCTGTTATAAACTGAATAATCTAATTGAATTTAGTCATGAAATGGAAATAAATAATGAAATTCATTAAAATCCTTCTTATATATAATCAGGGATGCCAGTTAGAATTGATCAGAGGGCCTGAAAATCACCTAAAATGAGCTACTTTGTACACAAAAAAGCCTAAACTATGGTCTGAAAATAACTAACCAGGGCGTGTATAATTTATTTACAGATTTATAGACATTTTGTAATACCAGATCAAGAGCTGACACTTGGCAATTCTTAAATTGATGTAACTTAGTCTGGGTTTAAACCTGGATTAAAGTTAGTATGCTTGTATGAACAGGGCCTAAGGCTTTAACTGTAATACATCCGTGCATTGCATTCATTGCATTTCAATCAGGAATGGCACGGGACAACACAAAATCACCTGACGAGTGAAATCCAGTGACATTGTCTTGGTGCCTTGCTTGACTTAAACCTTGGTGGCTCCAAGATGCTGAGAGTGCATCAATACCTGCAATAACAACCAGTGTGCTTCATATGCATCAGATCATTGGTATGGATTAAAGGTATTACAAAGTTTTGGTATGGGGTCATGAATTTGGTTTAAATGAACATATTGGAAGCATATGCGATCCTATAATATTCAGCGATCGTTTTTGCGGTTGAAATCGAGTCTAAAGTTATGAAAATGTAAATAATAAACTCTTTATGTTGTATAGCTCCCTCTCAAGGTCAAGATATTAATAAAGCCATGAAACAATGTTTCTTGACTAAAATCGACCGATCAGCTATTCCCGTTTGGAAATTATATATCACAACTACATATTCTGAGATTTTCATGGTCGCAGCTACTATTTTACGGCCGTAGGCGCTATTTGAAATTCATCACAATTTACCAGGAGCAATTATTATAATCAATTTTTCTCGAAAGCAGAAGTGTTTTAGGGGCTAATTTTCTAGTGCTTATAATAAATCCACAATAGCATCCAAATATATCAAAATTGTAAAGAATCACTATCCACCCAATTTTTAAAATTTCCCAAAACTTTGTATTACCTTCAAGATTCATGTACATTGTGGCTCAGAACAAAGATATTACATCATTTGGAGTAAACTACTGCTATGGTATATCAAATGTACATGTATGTTGCATAATTCTATCGTTGGAAGCAACTTTGGAACACAAAAGTGATGCTTGAGCAGGAATGCATTCTGTTTTACCAAAAGAGCTAACAATTCTCTCACTACAGAGCAGCAAACAATGATGAATAACCTGTATGATTTAATGATATGAAATCCCATGCCGTATGAATAGAGAAAGGTAATTAACCGGTTGACTGCTGAATTCTTATATTCCTCATAGGATTAATACAAGAACCACCAGGTTCCAGTACGCAATGGGTCGAAATGAAACCCAATGAGGATAAAATATACCCTTTACTTCTCGGCTTGGAGTGAACATTTTTTGTGCGGTCCGAACAATATCTACATCTATGTTTTACCATTCATGTAGTTCCATCACAGATATATTATAGACAATCATGTGGCCTATCTTGTTTCAAGTATAAATGATTTATAACGCAAAAGTGCAGTGCATGAAGCTCATGTCATATCTTTAATACTTTAAAGAGTTGTGATTAGATTTAAACATATACATAGTTTAAATTAATAACAAAGAATATGTGATTATAAAAGTCTGATTCAAACAATCTAGTCTATTAAAGGAATGTCTTCATTAAATCTAAAATATCATCTAATAGAAATAACACTATGGAGTGATACCTAAAACAACCAATATAGGAAAAATGGAGCTGATTTATACATTCAGTCAATCAGTCAAAACTAAATAGAAAAGTAATACATGCAACAGAGTACTGATAATGTGGAAATGTTATGCCTACATGGGTAAGATATTTTCATCTCTCTCTTCCTCCTCATCTAGCCCAAGTTGGTCGTCTCCTAGCCCTTTGTAACTCTTTGAGTGTTGCTTCTTGTTACATCGACAAACAAAATCGCAC
The DNA here is from genome assembly GCA_035222895.1 of Strongylocentrotus droebachiensis. NCBI lineage: Eukaryota > Metazoa > Echinodermata > Echinoidea > Camarodonta > Strongylocentrotidae > Strongylocentrotus > Strongylocentrotus droebachiensis. The sequence goes on along the minus strand of JAVYIG010012215.1, from coordinate 23,920 downwards.
CCATCCTGCAGAGAGAGAGAGCAGGAAAAGAAAGAGAGAAACAAACAAAACAAACAATGTGTTAGGATTTTTTCTTTCCCCCAAAATTCATAATTTCTTTGCTACATTTTTAATCTGTTGATTTTCTATGAATAATTTGTTTTCAAGACATATTGTAAAACAGCCTATGAGGAACTAATGCTTTAACAAGCTCTGGTTCTAGTTAGTTCCTCTTTTCTTGTGCTATTATTGTTGTTTCATTGTATATTTTTTTCAATAGAAATTTCAAAATGCGTTAAAGGCCTTGACAGAAAAGGGGGAATTTCCCCAAATGGAAATGTACAATATCATTCAATATCAAGCAATCATTTGAATTATCATTTCAAATCTATGGTGCTACAGCCCTACCAAACACTCCTTGATAGCTAATATTAACAGAACACCTAGAGATTGTGCTCTACAACCAACTTTTGTGTAACTCCACGGACTAGAAAGATGGGTCCTTACTGGACAATCTCCAAGTTTGGAAGCGCTTAGAAACTTAATTGTAATTCATACTATATAAAAGCTGAGTATTATTATTATCCTACGCCATGATCCTCTGATACTTACTGCTGTCAAGTTACCAAAGTTCGTCCAGAAATTTATGTGTGGAAACTGCTCTCTTCCTTTGGCTCTCAAGAAAAACCTCTTATATGCAACCCCTAGGATAAGGTACGCTGCAGCTATTGTTAAAACTCTGGAATAAGAAAATAGAAGGGGCAAAAAAAGAAGATATGGATAAAAGGTGGCCCAAGGCAATCAGGCCCAGAGATGTCCAACCATGCAACTTTGAGGATGTATCATTCTGTTTTTCTCCCTCTTTTCCGCATGCATTAAAAATGACATTTGCTGATAATTTGGGGCAATTTAAAGCTACATGTACGTTCTCTTGTGGGGGTTTATCAAACGGTCTATTAAAAGGTGCATATTAAAGGCAGAATCCTGTTTCAAACAAAATTATTAAACCATGTTGCCTGAAACTACAAAATACCAATCACTTGGTATTAAATGATTGATACAAAATACTATTTTTCTAAATGTTGGAATACCAGTAGGATACAAATGCATCTCAACATTAGCAGAAGAATTTTGCATGTGTTCAGCAGAACCTGATGTCAACCAGCCCTGTGTATCATATATTCTAGGTAACATCACACACATAGATATCTGGCACTTCTAGCTTAAAGAAAAGTTGAGTTGTGGTCATGCGATTGCATTGTGAAAGAAACGTTGTGGAATCGATCAGAAAAGGTTGATCATCTAGTTTGGTGTGTACTGCAAGGTTCTGGAATCATCAAAATGATAAGAAATTTGCCCCAGTCTTGGTAAAGTTATAAGCACTGAACACAGTTCATATGGGACAGATTTGTATGATATTACATGCCATATTTAGAATATTAAGGCATTTGAAGAGCCATGCTTTTCAGGAAACATTTTTTATCTGATGTTCTTCCACACTTGAATAATACAATGATAACGCTCACACATTATTTTTCACCTCTTCCCAGAGCTCAACCTTCTCTTTAAAGATAAAGACCAGTTATGGTCATGGCATGCGATTGCATTGTGAAAGAAACGTTGTGACATCGATCAGAAAAGGTTGATCATCTAGCATAGATGTACTGCAAGGTTCTGGAATCATCAAAATGATAAGAAATTTTGCCCAGTCTTCATAAAGTTACAAGCACTGTACACAGGAAGATGTATATGGGACTACGCACACAAGCGCGCACATGTGTTTTATCTCTCACACACCAATAGATAAACCAATTTACCAAATATATCACTTAGTAGGCGGTTCCCCGGCAAAAGTTTGATCATCATGTATTATTCCAAACATATTCTTTCACATGATTGGTAATAAGAGCTTCCATTTCATTTTTTGAAATTGGGGCGTTTCCAAAACTGGTCTTTACCTTTAAGGTTGATTTGGGGGGATTAAAATGTACACTTACGTAATGACGATGATTCCACCGACACCAATTCCTGATGATGATGAAGGTGCCGACGTTGAATTTGAGCAAGCCACTGAACTTCCTACTTCAAAAACATAGGCACACTCTTTATCCCTGAAATTATTTTCTTCAACCAAAACTGGATTTACCTGGACAGGAAGAAAAAAAAAGAGTAAAAATGTTGAAATGTGCAGTGATGATTGATGCCATACTAGGACTGAAAATAAAGACTGAACTGAACTGAACAAAATGCTAAATATGTATAATTATGCTTGTAGGCTCTAGGAACCCTAAGGCTACATGAAAAGTGCTCCAGTTCACAATACCAACAGCCAACAGTTGGTCTTGTATGCCATTAGTCTCATGGACATTTCCAAACTTTCTTGTTGTCTATATTTTCTTATGAAACCGACAGTCGATCACGAGATTGACAATATTGCTTTCTCAGGCCTGCTGACTTTTTTGTATTGCTTTGTTTTGTCACTCTCACAGGCTTTGGGTCTTGTATGCCATTAGTCTCATGGACATTTCCAAACTTTTTTATTGTCTATATTTTTTAAAGAATTTCTTTATTAAATGGGGTCTTGTGGGCTGTCGGTCTAGTGAATTTGTCGATTTTGGGGGATAACCCACTTTTAAGTAGTATTTAACATTTTGACATGGTCATGACAGAGTTCAATTGTTAATTCTGGGGGAGGTACGCATTTTACCATGTCATGTCCGAACAATGATTAATAAAGACAAATATTTAATGCTAAATGCTTTAGTCCACACCAAATGATTAAGTTTTCAGATCCATCTAAGGAGCTAGAGAACTCCCTAAGTATTGCAATTGGGGGGGGGGGTGGTTGTCTATTAATGGATTACTTACAAGAAGTCCACTTGGGTCACACATAATAAAGATGGTTGCTCTCCTTGTTTCGCTGTTACAACTGTGGCTATACGAATCTCCATTTCGGTATTCAAGAAAGATCCAGTTAGCTAAAGGAACGAACAAGTAGAAATGCATATTATTTATGCCAATGCCCTGTGCCCATAAGGTGTATTTCCCCCCATCCTTCAATCTTTTGTATCTTAACATAAAATTAGGTTACAGAAAGATAAATTTCATTATAACTTATAAGACAAAATTTGTAGAAAAAATGGAGATACATGTACATGTACAATAGATATTCACAGTTAATTGTAGGATGATTTTACTAATAGTCATCAGTATGTAGTTGAATGAACCATCTACATGTATACATTATCAAACTGGTTCCAGACTTCCAGTGATATTTTCCTTTTGCAATTAGAATATTGTATCAGCATGACACAAGCATGGCATGTCTCTGAAAGTAAACTAGTCTCATATTGGACTCTTTAAGGACTGCAGTCTGTTGAAGTCTACACAAAATTGGTCAAAGCTCAAAGCTCACAGAGCCAACTACAGTAAACTACTTATGTAGGGATTTCAAATAAAATTTCAGATAAAATATACTGAATAAAAATTGGTTAAGGTATAATGGAGAAACTTTTCATGAAACTGCATTGTCTGAAGGAATCATACATTTTCAAAGTACAAGTACTGTGATAATTTTGATCCAGCACTATTTTGCTCCTGGCTTTAGTTTGAGGAGGCTACAGGGTTAAGGCGAGTGTTGCGATGGGTTTTAAATTAGGTTTACAGTTATGGTTTAGTGCTTGATTTCTTGTAGAAGTTAGGAAATTGGTTAGTATGGGATATTTAACGTGTAGCAGTTGTCTTCGAAACATTTGTTTCTGTACAGCCAGTAAATTACATAAACACATGAACAGTCAAACTTCTTTTACCAGTCACCTGTATAGAAAGACCAACTGCCTCTTAAGGCTACCTTTTCTTTTGGTTCTCCTTGAAAAGTGTTTCTCAACGAAACATAAAGGAACATTACCGCAAAGGCCCTCTGCCTTTGAGTGGCAGGTATTTTCATGTTTCTTGCTGTGTAAGCATCATTTTCTAAATATCTTTTATTCTTGGATACGTGTCTGAAAGAATCATACATTCCACAAGTTACTTACTTCCAGCCATGACATTAGTGGCAGTTGTTCTCCCTACAGTATGAAGAGCTGTTTTAGCCAACGTATACTGCTCAACTCCTACATCTACAACGTCTGTGCCCAGACCTCCGATACCCTCACAGAAGCCAACCTTATAAGTGTAGTTTTTTGCAGTATCTGTGACTTCCACTCTGTCAGCAAAAGAAAGTAATAGTGACATTGTGATTAAAGGTATAGAACAAGTTTTGGAAACTCCCTCCTCTCAAAAGCTCTAATTACCAATCATGTGAAAGAATATGTTTCGACTAATACGTGATGATAAAAATTTTGCAGGGAAACCGCCTACTAATTGATATATTTAGTAAACTATAATATCTATCCGACCTGGATAGATATTACGTAGCCCCATATACAACTTTCTGTGTACAGTGCTTGTAACTTTACCAAGACTGGGCCAAATTTCTTATCATTTTGATGATTCCAGAACCTTGCAGTACACACCAATACTTGAAGATGATCAACCTTTTCTGATCGATTCCACAACGTTTCTTTCGAAATGCAATCGCATGACCAGAACTAGTCTATACCTTTAAGTGTAAGACCCACTCACACCTGTACAAGGTTAAATCTCGATAAAGTTGTATTCACACATAGCTGTTGGTTTGAGGATTCATTTTACCTGACTGCTAAAAGTAAAAACAAAGCATACTACAATGTACCATGACATGCTTTTCAAGATCCAATCGCATCCTTGATTGGATTGGGACCAACAGCTTTAAATCCTCTCTGAGGGACGTAATATGGAGGTTAATGCTAATGTTTTTAAAAAAGAAGACGGGCCCCCTTCCTTGGTGCTCAAGGGGGGTGTGGACGTTGAGTAATAACAAAAATTATAAAATAGCACACAATGGTGTTGACCTCTGACTGGCACTTCCGTTTATGTGCTGCTTCCGTATAATGCTCTGTATGAGTGTTATTCAGTGCATTATACGGCAGCAGCACATTTACGAAGTGGCAGTCAGAGGTCAACACCATTGTGTAGAGATCGTAAAGTCACACGCTACACGTGAAAAGGGAGCCAAGCTGTATCGCTCTGGTAAGATATTTGCTATTATTTCATTATTTTTACCTGCGATTTTGAAATTCCGGAGGTAATTAGGAGTAGAAGTGGCATAAAATTCATCAAGTCCACAGTCTAATATTGGTCGGGTGTGGGAAGGTGTGATTTCGGACACATTTTAGGGTTTGTTAAACATGGTTCTCTGCACGGTGGTATGGGAGCCATTTAAGGCTCGCTGGAATCAATATCATAAAAACATTTCCAGCGAGCCCTTAAGGTAAACTTGAAGTTGAGTTGAACTTGAAAATAGTTCAGAAAAAAGGAGGAAACAAAATTAAATTGGATTCCATTCGTTTCCAAAGAATTCAATTGCATTTGTCAGTCTATTCAATTTCAAAAGAACATGAATTCTAAAGTGAGCACTGGCATTTTATAGGAACTGTTTTCACTTAATGAATTTCTATCAGCATTGTCAATTAAACAGTTCCGACTCCCATTCAAATCACGACACGACAGTCACTCACGCATCACGATCACGAAATTCACATTGGTGTGCAAGGGAGAAACCCTACCCGATATTGAACGGACGGGACACTAGCTACGACTCACTCAGCTCAGCAGCAATTATTTTAACCACTTACGTTTTTCCTTTTAACGGTTTGATCAGTTCAAGATACTTGTTTTCTGATGACGACGCCACTGAACATTCTGACAAAGCAGACTGCACACAAGCAAAAATGTAAAATACAATGAGGAAATACGACATTTTGGATACCGGTAAATCCATATTTTTTCTCTGAAGACTAGAGTCTACTACAGTACTACTAGTTTAGATCACGTGCTAAAACGTACGTATACAAGTAGTAGTCTTCTATTCCAGCCTACTTTACACACCGATAGAGCGATGTCGCAAAAAGTTGCCCATCTTAAATACGCGAATATGATTGGTTGAAAGTTTCTCAAAAGAAAAAGTCGCGTTAGCCTTTCGGAAGAAGGCGTTGTAGACGGGTTAATTTGTGAAGATAACAAAGATTGAAGATGTAAGCTTTCTTAATGTTTGTATGTCAGTTTTGAGCAATATCCTGAAATAAGCTTTCTTCAAGTACCCTCATAAATCAAAATATAACAAGAAACAGCTAAACAGTATGGACCCGAACTTTCACTGTCCCCGGCGCCCCCCCCCCCCACTCAGTGTTATTTAGGGTACGCGTATGCTTGTTCCCTCTATTTGAAAGCACCCCCTATCTGAGGACTGCCAACATTTCCGAACCCCCCTTTCACAGGCTTTTCACGGGCTTCTTTTCACGGTCTTTTCCTGCCTTGGAGACCCCCCCTAAATAAAATAAAATGCTCAATGTACCCCCCCCCCCCTAAATTAGGAATAATTTCTCAGGAGTCCAAAGAGATTGGAGAGAAAAAGAAAAAATACCCCCTTTTTAAAGAAATCTCCGGGTGAAAAGTCAAATACACCCTTTTATTTACAATTCTCGGGCCGGACTTTGTCGCACGAAAAGTACCCCTTTACCGGACATTTTGGTAACACGCATGCGGTCATTCCGACCCTGGAGTGGGGGGGGGGGGGGGGGGGGGCTGCCGGGTCACTGTCACATATCGGCCTATCTATCCAAGTGTGAAGTGCATCATGTGCATGTGGTATCAAGCAAGCATGACTTAGTTATTCTACATTTTTAAATCAAACATTGTGTTTCTATTCACACATAATTATGTGTCTTTGAATAATTAACTTAAAATAAGTTGTCTTTTATGCTACATTAAAATTTAATTTTCAGCCAAATATTCGAGTGATCTTGTACTGCTTTATTGTAGAATATTCAACTTCACTCCCCCCCCCCCCAAAAAAAAAAAAAATTATACCTGTCATCAAAATGTAAATTGATTTGTAACGATTACATACTTTAACTTCTTATCAATTTTCCTTTTTTTTGTTTATCAATGATCCCATTTTATGGTAAGGTAAGGTCAACATATCGCAGCCAATGGCTAAATTGCATGTATGATTTACAGATATTTGGTTTTAAAATATTTAAAAAAAACATATTTACAATTCGTTATTTAACAATAATTCGACGAAAAAACTCAGTAAAACTCAGAAAGGGAAGAAAGAAATAAAGGGAAAATGTGGAGCAGGAAAATAAGGAGAACAGAAAAGGAAAGTTGAGGGAGAGGAAGTGGAGAGAGAGAAGAGGAGAAGAGAAGGGAAAGTGAGAGAGAGAGAGAGAGAGAGAGAGAGAGAGAGAGAGAGAGAGGGGGTGAGAGAGAGGAGAGGGTGAGAGAGAGTGAGAGAGAGAGTGAGAGAGGGGGAGGGAAAGAGAGAGAGAGAGAGAGAGAGAGGTGAAAGAGGAACAAATAGAGAGAGAGAGACCATGACCATTTTTTATATTGTAAATATGGTGCAATTAATCCATGGACTATTACTTTGTATTTTCAAAAAACCGAATTGAAATGAATGAAATTGAATGAAATTGAATGGAATTGAATGGAATTTGGTCATTCCAAAACCTCACTGTATAAATTCATAATCAACTTTTCACAATTATTGCTTCCAGACAGTTTCTTTCAAAACGTTAAAATTGCTCAACCTCAATTCAACTGTATCATTCGTACGCTACAGTGTTAGGGCTTCTTTATTTTGATGTAATGTTTGGTTTCAGGGTCTTTCGAATGATTTATGAAGTGAGGGGAGTATCGCCAAAAATGATAATACTTTTTGGAAAATGAGCAGGCCTATAAAATCTAATTTTAGGGGAAAGGTTCCCCGATGCAGCTAGGCACTAGAGAGCGACTTAACAATTGTCTACAACAAATATATTTCTTGAGGGATACTCGAGTCTCGAACCAACAGGGTCCCTCGGTTTAAAAGCCTGAACGAGTATCTTGAAAAACTCACATATTGCTATTTATCATTACCAATCATTCTGACTATGAAATGCGTTTCATTATATTATCATTATCCTCGACGCAAATCAAACGATAGGCTTGTAATGAATTGGTTAGCTACTTGCAAGCAAATTACGATCGAAAGGAAATAGACTTTAGCTGACAGCCTTTATTGCCTACTTTATTATATTTCAGCGTTATATTCTTGCCGTAGCTGTTGAGCCCCCCCCCCCCTCCCTGCACACACACACAAAAGAAATTGAAAAAATAATTCACCCCCCCCCCCCAAACAATATATATTTGTCTATTATAAATGACCTTAATAAAAGCACAGGTAGAAAATGAATACAAAAACTCCCAAGTAACCGTGCCTCAATTCTTTGAAAAGGTCCCATATTTGGGATCACCTGATATACAAGCCCCCATCACTGATATTCAGACATAATTGCGGTCTATTTTCAATGTTTATATCTTACATATTATGTGAATTAAGACGAGTAATATTTTGACTACAATAACATTTATTGTTTAGAATACCACCTTTCCTAACTACTACTCAAATGACTACTCACAACGACAAGAGAAACCACACACCTTTGTTATTGTATAAAAATGTTCTTTTTAATATATAAGATATAATGGACTTATACATTCCAGTCACAACGATTAAAACGAATGATAAATTTAACTTTTTGCTGACTGTAAAGTCCCATTTTGGGTAAACAGACTATCAAAATCAAATATTGGTAATATATAATATAGTATGTCCTTCTCGATTGTTAATCTCCTAGATAAGGCCATAACATGTTACGTAACTAAGACCTGAATGCTTGAATCCGTAAAGACGGACCTAATTTAAAATGTACCAATGTGTTATGAGCCCCAAATATTACTTCTAAAGAGACACAAACACACATGTATTGCCATTTTAATAAATACACTCTCATTTAACATAAAAGGGACTTGTGAGTAGACTAATCAACACACGTCTTTCGGATGGTGACGTTAAAGATCGGTCCACAGACATAAATAATCATATCTGATTGATCCACGTCTGTGAAAACCCAATTACACACACACACACACACACAAAGTTATTGGAAAGAAAAAAACTGCACAGAACCCAAGTCGGATTTGGGTTCTGTAAGCAGGGTTTTAATGTTATTCGTCATTTTCTCCATAACCTTATAGAATGCCAGGTAAAGTGTTTGTTTTTTAAAGTTTAGACAGCTGTACACAAACCATTATTTTCAAGTGATTGGTACGCTTCAACCTGGATGAAAGAATACATAAACTACATTTTATTCATGTGCTTTATGTGAGTTGCTCATTACTGAAGTATCTTAAATAGGTTTTTCGTTGTTCACTGAATTCTACATAAGTATACACACAGGAAAACAAGCGACACCTTTAATGGTTAAATGGTAATACAGAAGTAGCCATGTGGAAGGGAAGTGACATATCCTAATTGCTAAATAAGGGGTGGGTGGAATCGTCCCCCCCACCCCCCCCCCCCCCCTTCCGCACAGGAGAGGGTTTTAACGGTACCGTGTACTAAGGCAATGGGATAACTCAGTACCTGGTAGTCGACGGGTCAACTTGTGTCAAATTTGCGAGTAGTACTGAGATGTAAGAGAATTCGATCAACAAAACTACGCCTTCTGGCCTTGTATATTGCATACTAATTTTACAAAGTCATAAGTTCACTTTCCATTTACAGTAATAAAAACCTGCCTTGTGCAGGTATTAAAAATTAAAAGTCATAAGCATAATCATATAAAGGAGATTTGCGTTTAAATAATGAAAATTTAGTATCATGTTTTTCTCTATCACTCTGAAGTACTCTATAATGTGAACCTACATACATGAACAATTAGATGACGGTGAAGATGATATGATAAAAATGATGAAAAAAAGATGAACTAAATATGGCAAATAGAATGAATATTAAGACAATAAAATGATGGATAATGAGAAATATTACATTAAAAGTTTTAAAAGTTGTGTCGGGCTGACATACTTTTGAATTTTACTCCTCCATAATATGTTGTTCGAAGATGAAAATATATTTATAGCGAGTTGAAAATTAATCATAATTTACAATATATGCACATTCAAAATTGTACATTCCAATGTCTACAGTTCTCTAGTACCCATAAGTCGCATGGGGGGAAACAAATATTGGAATTTAAGAGGGACATTCAAGGAAAACAAATGAGACCAAATCATTTTCAAGATGGTAGGCAGTTGTGTGACTACAAGCCATTACTGATTAGTTCAAGTTTCAATGGTCCGGTTGTAGCAGGCACATTTACTTGAGATGCAGCGCGAGGTTGAGTTTGCCTTGGGGTTTAGTAAGCCTGACCCCAATTTTCCCAGGTGGTCACAGGAGATATCACAAGCCAGTCTGAACTCTTAACTTCAAAGTCATCCTCAAAGGTCAAAGGTGAAAGTTGAAGGGTAATACACAAGGCAGGTTTAGCTAGTACTTGTATCAACATTCCATAGGTGGTTCAATGGTGACGACACGATTCTGGCAGCGCCCCTCTCCGCTGCAAATGTTAGAAGGTGGATCTCGAGGGTGTCCTCTGGACCGGTTGTGATTAAAGGTTAAAGGTGAAAGTTGAAGGGTAATACACAAGGCAGGTGTAGCTGGTACTTGTATCACCATTCCATAGGTGGTTCAATGGTGACGACACGATTCTGGCGGCGCGCCCTCTCCGCTGCAAATGTTAGAAGGTGGATCTCGAGGGTGTCCTCTGGACCGGTTGTGATTAAAGGTTAAAGGTGAAAGTTGAAGGGTAATACACAAGGCAGGTTTAGCTAGTACTTGTATCAACATTCCATAGGTGGTTCAATGGTGACGACACGATTCTGGCGGCGCGCCCTCTCCGCTGCAAATGTTAGAAGGTGGATCTCGAGGGTGTCCTCTGGACCGGTTGTGATTAAAGGTTAAAGGTGAAAGTTGAAGGGTAATACACAAGGCAGGTTTAGCTAGTACTTGTATCACCATTCCATAGGTGGTTCAATGGTGACGACACGATTCTGGCGGCGCGCCCTCTCAGCTGCAAATGTTAGAAGGTGGCTCTCGAGGGTGTCCTCCGGACCAGTTGTGATTAGAGATGGATCATCGTTCTAGAGGGAGAAAAGTTGAATATACAATATTTTCAGTTCATAATAGTTATACTAATAATAATAGTGCATATCACATTATGATCTTAAAACTCTTTGTGCTTACAAAGGAATTTGGATAATAGATGTGGGCACAGTATTCCATCTAAGGTTGAGTTTAAGAATTTGGTAAGCAAAGGTTATTGACTGTGGAGAAATTGTTTCCAATATCAACAAATAAAATGATGGTGAGGTGAACCAACTTTTTTCCAGCTTTATATCTTCAAAGATAAAGGAAAATGGCAGGTGCTGATATTTGGTTTTAGATAAGGTTTAGGCTTAGTGCTAGATGTGGCCATGAGTATTTGGTCCAAGATTGAATTTAAGAATTCAGTTCACAAGGTAATAGAAGGCGGATAAATTGTCACCAGAGAGAGTGTGCTGTGGTATAGTGGTTCATTCACTTGATACTCAGTCAAGGGGGTTGTGGGTTTGAATCTCAACCCAGCATCATTTGGCAAGACATTAATCCGTGTTCGAGACTCTTCATCCAGGGCCCTGTCTTACAAAGAGTTGATATCAATCGCAACTATGTACATAAGAGATAGGAGACTGCAATCTGGCGATTGATTGGAGGACTTGTGATTGATTTGGATCAATCGCAACTCTTTGTAAGACGGGGCCCAGGTGTTAACGAGTACCAGATATGCTAGAGTGCGGTCGGGGCAGGTGAACCGCACTCTATCTGAACAAGCTTTTTCTATTTTTATTAACATTATGAAACTGTCGTACAATCACAGTTACTTACTGCGATGGCTTCCACAAAGTTTTGTATGAGTAAGAAGTCCGCACAGCCGTGTCCCGTTAGTCTCGTCCTGACCGGAGTGATGGACCACGGGTAGATCTCCTTCGTTAGACGGGTCAGGAAGTCATATACATGGATTGATGTGCCTCCTGAATAGGTGATCTCTCCCTTTAATAATAATAATAGTAATAAAGTCAACTTATAAAGCGCCCATATCCATTCTAAAAGACTGCTCAAGGCACTCTGTACAGTATCAAAATAATTATGCAATATTAAAACTACGCCATAATTATCCAATATAAAAACTACGAAATAAACAAATGGTGCTTAACCCTTACTGTACTGGGCTATTTTGAGCACTCTCTGACTGGGGGGGGGGGGCCTGGGAGGCCCCCCCCCCCTATGATCTCGGCCGTCAAATGTCTGATGAACGCGAAAATTTGCATGTTTGTAGATATTTCATAAGAAACAAGATGGCATAATTATTTTTTTCCTAATATGCAAATTTTTGTCGTTGTGCAAAATGTTAATTTTTTATGCATTTTACAGAAAAATCTACATATTTGTCCGTAGACTTGTGAAGAATCTTGAAAATGTATTGAATAAATGTTTCCTTCATCTCAAATTCATGAGGTTTCATTATTTTTACGATATTTGAAAATGCATAGGTTAATTTGCATAAATTATGAATACGCATTCATGAATATCAAATCTGGACATGTATATAGGGAACTAGATTCATTACAAAAATTGTCAGACTCCACTTTTTGAATGTTGAAACTCATTATTCATATGAAACTTCTTTTCTAACACATATAGATACACATATCTTTTCTAACACAAATAGTTATTTGATGTAATTAATAATGATAATTTATGCAAATTTGATGCGATTTTCAACTATTTATTTTCTTATGTATTTCATTGTTTTTTATTTCTTATTATATCTATTGTTTTATTTCTAATGTATTGTTTTGTTCTGGAGTACATCTAGTTACTTGGAGAAACATATAAAAGCAATTTGATATCAATTCATATCTTCACATTTCTGCTTGTACATGAATATATGCAATTATAGCACTTTTTTGATGACATGCGCATACTCATTGTTATGTAACACCTTACAGGTATATTCGATTTCGACGAAAATGGTATCAAAATGTGCGGAAGACTTGAGGAAAGAAAGTCATGAAACGACAATTCAAAGTTCCAAGCGGGAGCGGCGCAATCTCCGAAAATGTCGAGGGGGAGGGCCTCCCAGGCCCCCCCCCCAGTACAGTAAGGGTTAAGTTTCTTCTTAAATATTTTAATTGATGGTGATTGTCTTATTTTTAATTGTTCCATAATTTGGGTGCAATGTTAGCAAAAGCCCTGTCCCCCCAATACGTTTTTGGTTTTGGGTGTACATAACTGGAGCTGTGAACCTGAACGTTAATTCCGTTGTGAGGTGTACGGTTTCAAAATCTCATACAAGTAATTGGGTGAAGAATGAAAAATGAGTACCGTAATGGATAGAACATATAAAGAGAAAATGATCATGATATATCTTATTTTGATAATAGCAATGAAACTTTCTTTTATCATTGTGCATATTACAGTATCCTGTGTAGGGTAACTGGCTACAAGGGCACCAGGACAAACTCTGCCTTGGCAGAAATCATGCTCAAGATATCAAAAGAGCTAAACTGATCGTGAATACCTACTCTGTTTTCACATTAAGAACGTCTATTTGAAACACTTATTAATTGATGGGATTATGTACATGTACCGGTAAAGCAACTACCGGTATTGCAAAGATGATGTTGAAAACATTTTAAGAGACAAAAATCTATTAACCCTTACTGTACTGGGGGGGGGGGGCCTGGGAGGGCCCCCCCCTCTCGACATTTTCGGAGATTGCGCCGCAACCGCTTGGAATTTTGAATTGTCGTTTCAAGACTTTTTTCCCTCAAGTCTTACGCACATTTTGATACCATTTTCGTCGAAATCGGACATACCTGTAAGGCGTTACATAACAATTAGTATGCGCATGTCATCAAAAAAAAAAAAAAATCTCATCAAAATTTGCATAAATTATCATTATTAATTATATTAAAATAACTTTTTTGTGTTAGAAAAGAAGTTTCATATGAATAATGAGTTTCAACATTCAAAAAGCGGAGTTTGACACATTTTCTGTAAAATGCATAAAATTAGCATTTTGCATAATTAATTAGGCTAACGACAAAAATTTGCATATTCAGAAAAAACTAATTATACCATCTTGTTCCTTACGTAAATATCTACAAACATGCAAATTTTCGCGTTTATCGGACAATCGATGGCCGAGATCAGTGGGTGCTCAAAATAGCCCAGTACAGTAAGGGTTAACATACAATTTATGGCTATTTAATAGTCCAGAGTGATAGCAACATGGGACCCATTACATCAAGGGCAAAACACATTTTGATGAGTGGTACATTTTAAGGATGTCATGAGTGTTTTCGAAAAGTGTTGTATATCACCTTAGTACCAAATACTCTAAAGCGCATGCTTCAATTCAACATGTTGTTTGTATGTTTACTGATAGTGTATTTAAACTGCAATATATTTGTTTGTAGAAGTAATATTTTAAGCTCATATCTTAAATACAGCATGGTGTCTTGGAATCCCTTACATCTAGGGAAAAACACATTTTAGTGATTGGTACACTTTAAGGATGTAACAGGTGTTTTTTAAAGAAGTGCGGGATATCTCACCTTAGTACCAAATATTCTGACTTGTCTTTCACATATTTTCTCTGTGAAAGCGACCATTGTTAATGTGGCTGTTCTTCCACCATCAAACAGCATGGTCACCACCTGAAAACATCGAGAAGAAAAAAAATAAGACTGAAACCATAAATTCTACTCAAAGGAACTGTACATGATGATATTGGAAAGGCTAGTCAATCAAAAGGTGTGGCTGAATATGCACTGATTTCCTGTATATTTTTTTTAAACCTTAAAGATAGTTTTTTCCTTTTGCAAACATAAAATCCTGAAGTTCCATGAGTCCAGAGGTATATTAAAGAGGCCTATTATTAGGAACCTCCCACCGAGTGAAAAGAAAGGAAACTGGCTTTAAATGCATACATTTTGAATGTTTGATTCCAGATATTTATTTCCTGGACTCGAAAAATATTTGTACGTAAATTCAAAATGAATTTGACCGTTATACCGGTTGATTTGGGAATAGCTCCCTCTGCAGCAATATGAAAAAAACAATTGTATTTCTAACAAAGAGGTTTCAGAACCTATGACTGTAAATTTTCACTCATGATATCACCCACTGAATACAGCTTGATTTGCGTAAAATTAGAATAACATGATATTCAAGTGCGGCTAGGTATCTTTTTAAAACCATGGGTTTATTTTACTCCAGATCTGCTAAAGTAAACTGAATGTTTTTAATATACGATCGCAAAGCTTTGAATCTTGAGGTTAAGAAATTACTCAAAACGTAAAATGAATTCTAGATCCTGATTCATAAAACTTGTTATCAATAACAACTGCCGTAGATCTATGACAAATCCGCTCACTGGCAATCAAATGTAAGGATTCCAGTCGCTTAAGATAATTATCCTTACTTGTTATTGATATAATTATCAAGTTTTATGAAACAGGGCCCAGGTGCTTTAAATGAATCTGAGTACAATACAAAATGTACTTACTTGGTTATCACACACATCATTTTCTCCTTCATACACACACTTGCCATAAGGCCCCGTTTCTAACGCCTCCCTCACAGAATCAGGCGTAGGGACATCTGTGATGATTGATACAGGCCATCCAACATTGCCCTGTCAAAAATATAAAAAAAAGGTTTTGGCTTTAATATCACTTTATGAACAAAGGAAGTAATAGTATATACAATTGTATAGATACTACAAAAGACATAGAAAAGTAGAAAAGAGACAGAAATGCAAGATCATGTAATATTATTAACAATGCAGAACTAATATGTCACATTATTTATGATGAAATGTACAATGATATTAATGTATACCATCCGCCAAATGACTTTTTGGTACCCTTTCTTCAAATTGATTTTAATCACTCATACGTGAAATATGCATCATGTGAGTTGCATCGAATGGAAGAGGAGGATCTAAGCTTTACAAATATGTGTCATTTATTAACTATAATTGTGATAAAGTTATGATAAAACATCGCTAATTCTCGGTTTCGATTTTTCTGGGATGCACTGTATCACAGTCTACACACCTAGAACCTGTAACCTCGGGCTATTTTGTTCAAATAGTGAAATATTCAGCATACATACCCTAGTAACATGTTCCTACACTCACCCTCAACACGTTTCCTAGGTAGAGTTTCTTGGCCGAGTATGCACACTGCTGTTCTATATCACAGTCAACACACCTAGAACCTGCACCCTCAGGCTATTTATAGGAATAGAGGAAGAGGCAATTCTTTAATCTTAAACAGACATAATATTTACACAAATATACACATTACAGAGCCCATCTTAAAAACAGTTGCAAATAATTGCAACGCATTTGCGATCGATATTAATCACAACTACGTTCATACGAGATAGGGGACTGCAAACTTGCAATTGATCTGGTCATTTGCAACTCTTTTTAGGACGGGGCCCAGATTTCATAGTTCCTTCACAAACTTTATTCAGCGGGGACAAAATATCCTCAATAAAGTACATATATGAAGATAGATCCACATAACAGACTAATACAAGTCAGTACTTTTGTCAGTCCCTATGTCTTATGGTAGGTTCAATAATGCAAAAAGGAACATGTATGTATGTATGTATGTACATACATCTACGCTAAAAATTGTGATGTTATCTATTCATATCACATTTTTTATCAAGCTTAAACTTTTCCAAGTAAGGTAAGAAAAAGAGGCAAAAGTCATTTGAGAAAATGTGTCTGTATGTCTCAATTTAAAGTTATTCTTTGAAATGTATCACTGATTTTCTGATTCTCACCTTATTTTCTCTCCTGAAGTGTTGCAATGACCCGAAAGAAGACACACATTGACATCTAAATACAAGACCAAAATGAGGAAAAAGGTTAAAGTAGGTCGAGAGAGTTGTATAAAGCAACAAGTCTTCTAAATGGAAATGCAATCATCATCATAAAGTCAGCATTTTCCCTCCTATGAGGGGTTACTGACTTTTGCGCCATGATGACACCCTTTCCTCCACTTCTTATTGTCTCAAGCATCCTCCTCATTTAGACCAAACTTACTGCTTTCTTTATTCACCATATGTTTCCATAAAATCTTATTGTCAATTTGCTTTTAAAGGAAATTTTAAAAAGAAAATCAGAAATACAAAACAGAGGGTAATATGTAAGACAGTTATGAATTATGGAAAGTTCAGATAACCTCATAATATGGGGAATCCCAGTTTTGGCAATTTGGTCAAGATGTGTGCTTTCATACAAATAAAATGTTCACATTTTTTAAGCATTCAACAAAACAATGACTTTATGATTCTTTTTCTCCAATTTAAATGATACACTTTTTTGTACTGGTACATATCTTGCATGTCCTTTTTTTTTGTAATAGTAATATGTACAGCGCCATGAGCGTCAGAGCCTGGCGGATACCGGCGCTATATAAATATCCATATTATTATTATAAACGTCTATTCCATCAGAAGAGCTTCAGAAAAATATTCTATTACTTTCTTGATAATGAGATAATAATGGTAATAACAATAATAAATATGGATTTATATAGTGCTAAATACGGATTACCATCTCTTAGTGCTTTACATATATTATAATTACTCTGGTGATCAGATTCATTTCCACACAAAGTGTGCACAATTTCTGCATCCTGGGGAGTATTACTACTATATGGTCACCGTGAGGGTAAATGACAATTTTTATCACTGTCAGGAAAGAAATTTATTTGTTTAGCTCTCTGGTCTGGAGTGTTCTTTGTTAAGGTCAGGTGAAGATGTTAAGGTCAGATGTTTTCTTTTCAGGCCAATATGTATTGTTCCCTATGAATAGGCCTGGGGAAGTCATTAATTCAGTGTACATGTTTTATCTGTTGTTTGGCACACATTTAGGAAGCCTCTTTTCAATACAAGTATTTTCCTTTGTAAGATGATTTCCTCTCCAAATATTTGTAGTCATGTTTTTAGAATTTAATTAGTAACCGTAGGGTATATTAAGAGGTGGATTTTCTGCAATCGAGGAGAACCACCTAAGCTATAATAGACTGAACGTCATGTTAGAAGTCGACAATTAAAGTCAATATCTGAGGGTAATTCCACGTCGGGACGAGAGGCTAGCTCAACTGCCACCCGGTTCTCCATAGCTTTCGTCGGGGGCTAGCTCTTGTCTGGGATCGGGACGCACACCATCGTATCTCAGTCTGCGGAGGTCAAGAATCCGGGGCGACCACCGGGGCCAAGTGGAGCAAAGACGCCGTCTGCGGAGGCCAGGGCCAAGTGGGCGAGACGAGCTGTGACCGGCATCGATGTCAGACGGGAAACTACCCATCCAGAATTATTTTGTTAAAGATAAGTTTAATTACCTACTGTATTTTTACTTAAGCCAAAACAAAGTGTGTGAAACAGGAAAAATGATTGGAAATTAAACGTTACAATTTAACTTTATTTTAACAAGCTTTATTTCCCTTTATTCTGTGTGTCCATAGCAGTAATAAATTTTTTTTTAAAAGTCACTCGCGTGACAATCACAAAGGCTTTCGTCATCCTACCAGTTCCCCATTGCTCTCTTGAGTATGAAGTGGCAAATGTAGATTAATGCATTGCCAAAGGAAATTAGTGCCGTGTCAGGTAGCAGTATAAAAAGCTCACCTATTTGGTCCCATCCACCAGTGAATAAGGTCCATATCATGACAGCATTTAGCAAGCAGAGAAAATGTTGACTCAGATTCTTTGTGCCAGTTTCCTCTGACATAGGAATGTGCATAATGGTAGAAGCCAACCTAAAAATAAACACAAATCAACTGATTGAGTCACATACAACAAGTATTTTGCTCTTTAAAGCCCATCTGCACTAGTTTGGTCAGGGGGATTAGACCTCCCTGCAAGGTCACTGACAGGTGGTTATCTCATCAAGTCAGCTCTCAATTAACATAAGAAAAAGGGGATCATGGGGGAACAACATACACCGATTAGGCATTGTTTGCTATGTAGAGAGCGCAAGTAGCTATAAGTAGTAGAGTTGGGCTTTAAATCAAACATTTCTGGAAAGATAACTTTGATCTTATATATATACATGTACATGTATAAACATAAATATATATAATCCATCTTCAGACCACTCTTGATCCTCTGTGCCAGTTGTCTCTGGCAAAGAAACGTCCAAAATGGTAGAAACCCACCAAGCTCACACATTATTCTTATTAAGTAATATTCACAAGGTCCTGTTTCATTCTTCATATCAATCATTTATACTTTCAATCCCATGCTCCGATTTGATCTCTAAACTGATGATTTTAACCACTTTCGTAAATGAACAATAAGAGTGACAATATGGATGACGTGAAAATATTGTATAAATTATAATGACTTGTACCCTATCCATTGGACCAATAGTTATGGACAGACAGTTAAAGACCGACTACAAAACTTCAAATCACAGGATCAAAGTCTTATAATGTAGTTTAGTTTAATCTGCAGCCCCGTAAGATGTCAAATTTCAAGGCCAGATATTTTACCAAAATCGCTACAACTGCTGTAATGTATTTTAAATTGCACCATCTTTCATTGAAAGCGTACATGGACCGTTTTCCCATTCCTGTACCCAATCATCATCACGCTCGCTGTTGGTGATGCATTGTGGGACATGGCTGTGGGAATGACACATGGGTACATTTACAGCAGCAGGCAGATGGCATTACACATGAATCTGAATTGGTGTCAGTAAAATACCATAATAATAATAATGATTATCCTTGCTTATATAGCGCCTAACACTTACTTTATCAGAAGTCTCTACCGGTAAGCGCTCTACAATAATGCAGCATAATTACCATGGCATTTAAAGGCCGTCTGTACTAGTTTGGCAAGGGGGATTAGACCACCCTGCTGGTCACTGACAGGTTGTTATCTCATCAAATCAGCTCTCAATTAACATAAGAAAAAGGGAATCATGGGGGGACTAACAGGTACCGATCAGGCATTGCTTGCTATATA
This sequence comes from Strongylocentrotus droebachiensis, assembly GCA_035222895.1. Classification (NCBI taxonomy): domain Eukaryota; kingdom Metazoa; phylum Echinodermata; class Echinoidea; order Camarodonta; family Strongylocentrotidae; genus Strongylocentrotus; species Strongylocentrotus droebachiensis. The sequence continues at coordinate 3,873 of JAVYIG010012215.1, read as the reverse complement.
GAGGGCACAAGTAGCTATACATGTAAGTAGTGCAGTGGGGCTTTAAACTCACTGGTTCTAGATGCTGAATGTTGACAACGTCTCCTATAACACCTGACACGATGAGCTCCTTGATCTTCTTGGTCGGAGGAAAGTGTCTCAGGACATGACAGACGGCCAACATGACCTTGTTCTCTTTACAGGTCTTTACTATCTTCCTGCAATCCTCTTCAGTAACCTAGAGTAATATGACATACACAACTATTTTACTATTCTGACTGCATTAGTAACTAAATATTTATATAACATTGAATGGTCTGCACCCATATGTTTATTCACAGATCAATTATCCTGTATTAACACAAACGTATATTTTATTTATAAATTTACATTTAGATCTTAACTTGAGCACGCATTTTTGTCATCCACATTGAATCTTCTTGGCAATTTAAACAATTTATAGTATAGTATTAATGACTGCTTTGAGAGAAATAGTTGTTTTATTACGCTCAAGGGAAGGTTAGAATTGTGCTATTCCCCGAGGCTTGCCGAGGGGAATAGCCCAATTGTAACCTTCCCGAGAGCGTATGAAAACAACTTTCTCGAATATTAAAGCAGTCATTAATACTTTTATATGCCGAAAAAAAATAGACTAAAAAATAAAAAATAAAAAATATTTTTCAATTTTGTCGAAGACGGGATTCGAACTCTTGCGTACAACAAGAGGTGTATCGAAAACCAACGCTTAGACCACTAGGCTATCGCGCGTCGTTAATATGCTCGGCAGTTTTCTCCAATATATACATTAAAATGGATTAAAACGGCTCTGCGTGAGGGATGCTTCGCAAAAGCTCCATGAAACGGGCCCTTCTTTTACTTTTGCAATGCATATTGGCACGAACTTAGATCAAGATCTATCGGCAGATGTTGTTTTTTTGTTTTTGAGAGTTTATTTTCGTCTTCATGTCAACAATGCAAGATGAAATTGTCGGTAAGATCGATCGAGATTCAATTGTATTGAAATTACCGACCAATCCTTCGCACACATTACGGTATCCTCCATCGCTCAAACCATTTTTTAACATGTAAACCTATGGGGTAACCATGGAGTAACCATGGTTATTAAAAATATTGAAATGTTTTATGCATGGTTACCGAGAATTTTACAGGAACAGTTGAAGTTTATGAATGCAATTCGACCAATCAGATGGCTGGATTTCTTAAGTGAGGTATATAATTATTAATAATGAATTATTGATAATTGTCTGAAAAAATTTCTTACTCCTTAAATTAACTTACTGCCATTGGTTTCTCCAAAAGTATATGGTATCCTTTAGCAGCACAGGCTAACGCTGGTTCCTAAATTCAAAACAAAAGGTCATAAATTAAAGTGATGCTGTAGAGGAGTTCAACTTGTTGTTTCATATCATATCATATAATATCATCACATCATATATACAAATATCATAAAAACATATCCTATAAACATACCATATAATCATATCATATGATCATTTCATATAATCATATCATATAATCATATCATATAATCATATCATATAAAAATATGATATAACCATATCACCTTTACCACATACTAACTACTATTTTATACATTTATATACTTTTGGACAATATCTTTACTTCCTTTCATAAGTTTAAATTGGATAATGGAAAGCAAATGCACTTTCATTGACTCTCACAAAATGTGCATGAATCTTGTGTACACATAGCAAAACAAGATTTGCTATATTAGATGAAGAGTACAATTTGACCCAACTTTTGTAAAACATACTTGAAGATCGGTTGACATCCAAATATAAATTGATTCCTGTTGATGTGCAGGGCTGCAATACAACTCATATTTTGTTATTCAAACATCTAATTATATTTCATAGATTTAAAAAAAAAAAAAAGTAATTTTCCGTCAATCGATAGTGAGCTAACAAGATACTGTGGTATGTAGCTTCACCAGAGCTGACCACCCATTTACAATAGACCATACAATACCAACATATTAAGGAGTTGCTATGTCTGACGTGCTGTAGCATCACCAGGAAAAGAAAGGCAGTGTGGAGGTATTGTATGAAAGAATGCAATTCTTTTGTGAGCATGTGCTGAGCTGGGGGAAGTTACATACCACTGTCTCTTGTTAGCTAACCAATGATTGAAAGATAATGTCACAAGATGAATGAGATCTGGAGCATTTTTTAGGGTGGAGCTTTATAGCAGGTCTAAGAAAATTACTTTAACAAATATTTAAAAATCTATGAAATATATTTAGATGTTTGAATAACAAAATATGAGTTGTATGCAGCCCTGCACATCAACTTATATTTGGATGTAAAGTCAATGTTATCAAGAAATGCTTCTAAATTTGTTTACCTTCAAGGGGAAATGATGGAAATGAATCATTGGACATTTATAAGAGATAAAGTACTAAATCTAATTATTGATTTGATACTACACTCTGCAACAAAAAAATTTAAAAAAATAAAGTGGGGACTATTTACAGTTACAATAAATATTTAATATACACCTATCTTTCATAAACTAAATAAACATAATTCAATCCTCTTTAAGATGATAAGTATTTAAACCATACCGTTTCTGCATGAGCATAGCTATGTAATAATAAATGAGTCTCTGAAAGAAAATTGCAAAAATAGGACATCTCCCCTATCAAAAACCTTGACTAGCTTTGGAAGGTACCGGTATTGGAAGGCAAGTGGAAGGCTCAACTCAACCTCTGGTGGAAAGGAGAAGGCGTCTTGCCTTGATTATCATAACCATGCAGTCCTGAGACTACAGTTGACATTCAGAGCTAAATCATCCTTGCTGCTTCTTATTCTTTGTTTTCATTGTTGAACAAGAATGTCTTACAGATGCACATCTTCATTTACATTTGAATTGCTACAAGCTCATTTTTTGCAATTTTCTTAATCAGACCTTCTAACGGTAAAGTGAATGTGCTCATCGAACCGTGAAAGTTCAAACTTGATCTTAATTGATGTTGGTAGAGTATTAATTTTCTTTAATTTGATACATGATTTTTTTTATTGCACTGATGGTTTATATGTGAATTTTGAACAATAAAAAGAGTCCAAGTTCTTTTTTTTTCTTTTTCTTTTTTTTTTTGGGGGGGAGGGGCTGAGAGTATTTACTTACTAGGTGATGTCTATCTGGAGTGGCAATTATGGCTGCATTGGCAAACTTATTCTGCTCTAAGAGTTCACTCCAATCTAGAGGGGGAAAAAGTAGATAAAGAAACAACGTTTTTTTTTATATACCGTAGTATAAAAATTGTTATGAAGAGCTTGAAAATAACAAGGTAATTTGGTGGACCCAGCTCTTTATACTTTTTTGATTTGTTTTGTTTGCTATTAAGCTGATATAACAAGATATGCGACACAATACAAAAAAGCTACTTTCATGGTCTCAATGTCCTCATTATAATGAGTTTCCACTGTAAAAGTCGAGTAACTGCTTCTACCCCTGCACATTGATATAATTCAAACAAAAAACATGATGAACTGTAATACCAAATTTAGGAGGTTTACATTATTTAGATTTTTCATAATAAAAATTTGCACTGTTCCTGTAAAACTAGTTTTTTTTCACTTCCATTCTACTTGTACAGTTGAAAACATATACAAGCTGCCTCATACAAGCTGCCTCATTATTAATTGGAAGACTTACACTTTGTCAGTTTCATTTATAAGCTCAAAACATATTTCTGAATTTTCAGATTACATTGCACATCAAGCAATCACTTGTTGCTTTGCGAGATAGAAAATGAAATGTGAAGTGAGAAGTCTACCTGATATTAAGTTGGTTTGTATAAGAGCAGAAAAAGGAGAGAAACAGATCAGTAAATATTAAATCTGATAAAAA